>JAHDVE020005795.1:0-102464 GCA_022606495.2 Halesus radiatus | reverse complement strand
TGAAAAAAAACTTATTATCACTGACGTCTAAATGTATTATTTGCTTTGCGCCTATGATAGTATTTATAATCCTTAATTTTTTTTCAAATAATTTTTGAAATAGAAGTTGAGAAGCATAAACATGTTTAAAAAATATTCTATATGATATAATGTTATTATTAGAATTATTTTGTAAATAATAACAAAAATATTTCCAAACCTAATTTTCTTTATGCGAAAAATTTTCTTTTTTTTTCTAAATAATAATCTTGAGGTGTTATCTATACAGATTTGAAAGAAAACTGACGTCGTCAATACCCTTCGCCTCCTAGCCCCCAGACAGGCCAATAAAATTGATAGTAAAGTTTTACAATTCAAACTCGTTTTTCGGTTAGTTTTTTTCTTCTTTTTTCTTTAAACCCAACCTAAGAACCTATTTTAAATACAATTAATATATTTTTATGTATGTAAAATAGGTTGTGTTTAAAGAAAAGATTTGTCATCATTATAATCACGGCGCTACATTCCAGGGTGGGATTTGACATACTCCACTGGCTGCTTTCCCTCGCCATTCCCCTCCAGTCCTCCATCATTCACATCCTGCTCCAATCCTCTTCCACATAGTATATCCACCTCTTCCTTGGTCTGCTTCAGGGTCGCTTTCTTCGGTATCCCATCATCTGGCATTCTTTCTATATGTACTGCCCATCGCAGTCTTTGGGATCTATAGAATCCTACGACAGTTTTTATAATTGAGCATTTGCTTTCTAAGTATTTTCGACCCCAGTAATCCCATAAGGTGCGTTCCTACCTCACCTGTATTCATTCTATAATCTATTTCATAAAATGTATAAAATTGATCAGTGAGAACAGGCTTTCTGGTCAATAGGAAGCCCAATTGAAATAGAAACCCAATGTGAATCAATTTCATCTCTCGTTCTATTCCATATAGAATCGACCGGTAAATAGAACCCTGTGAATGGTAGTTGTTATGCAAACGCCACCCTCTGCGCACGTGTGTTGCACCATTATAACAGTCTTGTCCAATAGAAAAATAAGGTACAAATGGCACGATTCCGATATACATCTTAATATTTTTAGAGTATTATAGAAATTATGAATGCCTCTGGAACCTAAAATAAGCTGAGTATAAGGACAGAAATAAACAAAACCTTGCTTGTGAATTGTTGAAGGAAGATATGTCGATCGCGGAGTTGACCCTCCTTATAATATTCGTATAACATATGGAGTGAAATAAAATAAAATAATTAAATCAACGAGGTCCGGTGCTGGTTCGGATGATATATATCAACGTATATTAGTATGCTATATATATTTCTACACTATTTCTGTACTATATTTCTTATTTCTTCCTGTAATATTACACACACTGCACAAAACCAGCACTGACAAAACTTGATTGCAGGAGCATTTCTTGACCAATATCACTTAAAAAAAATCACTTTTTCTCTCAAAGATTTGCTGCGTCACTTTGAGCTCAGCGAATACAAATGAATTGAAATCGAATAGAAATAGGGCAAGTGTGAAAGTGCAACAATTCTTTTCTTTCATAGAAAGGTTCGTCTTATGAAATAGAACATAAAATAGATGGGGTGGGAACCTGGCATTACAGGTACGGTAGCATCTGCTTCCAGCAAGTAAACATTAAAACTGATTTTTGTTGTAATTATTTTCAGTGAGGCGCTTCTGTCACTACCTACCTTCAAGCAGGAGGCTCCGTCCCCCACCGGGGGTACCAGGGACCCCTCCAGTCCATCATGGCTAAACAGGCAGAATGTCATGGTGAGTTTAATTTAAAAACATCATATTCACTTTGTATAACACCACTTTATTTTGAGTATTTTTCCTACCCGTTTTGGAATCACCATTCCTTCAACAGGGATAAATGTATACTAACTTAACATTATTACAAAATCATTGTCAATACATTAGGTGTTGGAGTGGGAGTGGATGATTGACTGCGGGGGGGATGTTACAGATGAAGAGGATGAAAATTGACTGGGGACTGTGGGAGTCAACCACCACAAATAGTTTTGCTATATAAAAAAGATCAGTTGATTTAAGAAATTCACCATCACAAGCATCGTCCCGTTAGAGATTCTTGACTGCCTCTAAAAAACGCATCAACTCCTGCCGGTCTCCTCAACGGTCACACTGCTATGATTATGCTTGACAGCTGATTATAATTTGATTTAATGCTGAAACTGGCCATTTGATGGTCATCAAATGTATTGAAGTTTTGATCACGTCAACTTTATCCCTTAATTCAACCGTCTTATTATTTCAGATGAACAACAACATGGCTACTATGAATGGGGCCAACTGCAGTCCGGACCAACACTCCCCCAACCTGCAGATGGGAGCATGCAGTGCTACAAATCAGCAACAACAAGGTGCTGTCTATACTATCTTAGTTTCATCATAATTTTCATAGTGTTTTTCTAGTCAGGGACCCATTGCTTTAAAAGCGTTTCTTCATTTTAGGTTAAGCACCACGTCTCACAATCCTAAGCAACAACTGGTATTGTTGCAGTTTTATTTACAAGTATTTTTCTTCTTTTCTCAGTATTTTCATCTACACAATTTAATAAATTCTTAAAATTATTATTTTTTATCGCAAGGTTAGTTATAACTGTCTACCTGCTGTGAGTTATATTCTTATTATTTTGTTCGATTTAACATTATCTATGTACATTTTTAAATTTTGTTTTACTTGGTGTTTCTTAGAAACTAGGTCGTTTATTTTATTATGTTCAAAATGTTGTGTTTGTTCCTTTTTTCTTTTATTTTAATCTCTTTCCATTTTATCATTTAAAAATATTGATATTTTAATTCTTATGTAGCGGAAACTTCAGTGATAAATGCAACAAAGTAATAGCATAGTTTGTAAAAATTTGTATTATATGATTTCCCAAATAAAAAATGTTAACTTTGTTTACATCACTTTTATTTTTTATATACTTCTTGCCGACCGGGTTACGCCGCCGTAGCTTCTTCAGGGCGGTATACTACTAAATTATGATACACATGTGTTATAGATTGATACAGACGGGCGGGTGGAGGCCCAAGGGTGGGGGGAGCAAGTAGCTGACAGAGAAGGGCTTGTACTTTGTTGTATGGGAATATTTTAAGTATTGGGCTTTTATTTAAATTTATTTGATTATTAATGAATCTACTATTAATGTTTTTGACTTTCCTTATGTTTTAATGCTTCAAAGTTATGTGGTCTAATACCTATTCGATTTTCGTGCAGTAAACTAATGCCTGTAAACAAAATTATTGTTTTATTTTTAAATTATAATGTCATATCACAAAGTTATTGCTTCATATGAAAATATGAAAGTTAATAAATATGTAAAATCTGCTTCCAGCAAGTAAGTGTATTTTTTTATCTCAATCACCACTGAACTAATAATAATATTTAGTGTTGTCCTTGTTTCCAGCCATGCAGCAGAATGCACAGATGGGCATGCATGGAGGCCTGACGCAGCAGCAAGGCAATACCCAACACATCATGTCCACGTACAACAGTGCCCAGATGCAGGGTAGCGGGAGCCAGGAGCAGGCCGTCATGGACGTGGCTAACGGTGAGGGCAAGCCCCTAATACTCTATATTCAATGTTTTATAATTATATTTTATTAGCATTTTTGATTAATTACTTACCTACTTTATCAATTTTTGTTTATGTTTATAATTTATCTATTCCTAAATTATTGTGTTTTAATTTTTATCATTTGTCTATACTTGAAATTATGTATATTTATAAAGTGGTACAAACAAAGCATATTTAATTAATTAAAAAACAATATTAGCGCCCTTGAGGTGATTTTTCACAAAAACGGCGCTATACAAGTCATCCAACTATTATTATTATTATTATTACTATCTTGTCTTCCAGGTCTATTGCTGTGTTCTCCGCATGGATCCATAGAAGGCTATGGGAGTTGCTCCATGAAGCCAGTTCATCAGCAGCCTGATGGTATTGGATGTGCAGACAATCGGTAAACATTATATTGTTACGCTCGAGACTGGTTTGCACTTTAGCAAGAATAAGATGGATATATCTATATTCTTGAAAACAAAAAGAAAGGGGAATACACCATGTGTATTTAAAACTCACTATTACAGGATAAAAAATTCTTAGTAAAATTAGTTTATTGTATCGCCATTCAAGGTGGGTAATTCAATTGCATGTTTGTTTTCGTTGTTTTTTTAATAAAATTAGATGTGTAAATTTTTGGCATTCACTACTAATCATGCTTATTTATAAAAATCCCTTACTCTTGATTCGATAGTATGTTTATCAAAACATGAAAAAGTAGTACATACATAAATTGTTTGAATATGGTGCTTATAAAATTGTAATACCTATTGGCCAAATGAAAAACTTTGATTTCTGGCTTTCTCTTTCATTGCGAAATTTAAACGATTGAATCCAAATTACCATCGATTGACATCTTTCCAGTTAGCCAAAAAGGTTCTTAACCCTTTGACATTGTTAATTTTTCCAAATTTTGTCTTGTTTTAAACAGGTTAGGTGTCGCAGGGTGTGAGACGCACAACTGTTCTAATGAAATATATTTGTCTCGCAGTGCGTGCCGTTGGACCAGTAAGGGTTAAAATACTACACGTAATTAATATATGTTGCATTTGTCTTTACAGTTTCCAATACGTGCTGGCGGCGGCCACCTCTATAGCCACCAAGTGCAACGAGGATACCCTGACTTA
Source organism: Halesus radiatus (assembly GCA_022606495.2). NCBI lineage: Eukaryota > Metazoa > Arthropoda > Insecta > Trichoptera > Limnephilidae > Halesus > Halesus radiatus. Next base: position 97,735 of record JAHDVE020005795.1, on the reverse strand, counting down.
CCTTAACCAGTGCCAGTCCTACGAGATCAAGCTCAAGAAACTGGGGGATCTAAGTCACTACAGAGGGAAGATTCTGAAGGTATTAAACACATACGAGTACATAATATTATGTAACAAGCAATTTTATATTTGATGGATTGGGGCTAAGTTGAGTTAGCTATGGAGCCACTGCAGAGAAAAGCAGATAGAGGTGTGATATGTATGATCAATTTAACCTACACTAAGATAAAATTGACCTTACTTCAAGCATACAGACACGGTCACATCACACTCCTATCAGTTTGTTTCTTCAGTGTATTTCACTACTGGTTTTTTTATTAACTAAAGAGAATGTTTTCTTTACTTGCAGAGTGTCATTCGCATTTGCTTCCACGAACGTCGCTTGCAGTTCGCCGAACGTGAGCAGATGTCTCTCTGGCAGAGTGAACGTCCAGGAGAACGCATTGTCGAGGTGCATACGTATTTTGTTTATTCACAAGCAATTTAGATAAAGCAATGACTTAATGGAAAAGCCAATTCAAGTACATAACAAGCCAAAGAAATATACTGACATGTTTTTGTTATTGCATCTATATTCAATTACATCCGTACTCTACTATACTCTCCTACAGATTGGATGCGTCATGACAATCGTTTTTATTTATAGGCAGTCATTCTAAAGTGTTCCAGGCATCGACTAACAATATCTAGATAGTGCATGTGGATCATAAAAATGACGCCAGAACCAAAATGAATGGGTTCCCGAAAGTATTTATCAAAAAGAAAGTGCATTATCTCGCAGTCAAAAGATCGCAACAAACATTACTTGTTACCTTTTGTTGGTCTAAATTTGTCTTCCAGCAAGTTCACGTCAACAGAATGGTTAACTTTATCGAGATCATCTTTCAAACACAAAATTGAGACAGTTGAGATATTTTAGATAGAGACTATCATAGACTCTATTATTGACAATTTAATCAGCAATATGAATATGTACTTAAAAAAATATATATACATAAATCACAGATCATTTCGAGCGAGTGTTTAAAAAAACTAACATATGATAAAGTGTTAAATTTCTTCAAGCCTTTATTGTATGGGGGTGTATGGGTTTGTGACGTATGAACGCATTCATATTACAACAGTAGTTTTATCACAAAGTTCACGCTCAACAATAGCTTTGCATACAGCACGGCGACAAAGTTTTACATGAGGTTGGGATCTTAAGTTTTAACTTCAAACTTGTGATATGGGGTGATGAGCGCCTTTCTAGCTTCCTATGACATGACCAAATTACATCATGAGATTTGGGGTTAACTTTGCACTCTGTGTTATTTTGGAACGAAGCGTCCTAGTGTTAGTCAAGCGAGGCAACGGAATTCAATAGATAGTTGTGTTATGAAATTATTCATAGGTGGGCCAAAATTGTTGTGATTATTTGTGTGACACGCCAAATCTGGTAGTGATAAATCGATGCTTCCAGGCCTTTTTTTTGTCTACAGATACTTCGTTTTCGTTTAGTTTCACTTTGGACAAACAGTTGAAAAAGATTGTATTTTAGCAAAGACATTATCTGTCTACCCGTTCTTCATTTCCCCTTTGTTTCACTTTTAATGAACAGTTAACAATCTTTATATTTTTCATTCTTCGGTTACTGGCACACTGTCAACTTCAACTTCACATTGTAGTACTTTGTGTTTATATTTCCTCACTACAATAACTGTCTTAATGTGTTTTATTTTATTTATTTACAGGTGGATGTTCCACTATCGTATGGTCTGGTCCATGTATCGCAGCCTTCTGACCAGCCTCTTCTCAACACCGTAGAATTATACTGGGACCCTGTCAAGGAAGCCGGTGTTTACATTAAGGTATTTCCAAGAACTGAAAGTACCGACATAATCTAGATTCGTGATCTATACTGATTTAAAAGATAACTGATGCCCCCAATAGATTTTTTGTTCAAGAAGAGTTTCGGAACAGTCAATTCTGTTTTTTTGCATAGCCATCAAATGGTAAAAATATCCATTCTTATTAGAATCCTAGATTTATCCCACATCCATGCATATACTATGTAATAATAGTATAGGAATAAACAATTCTAGGGTGATTTTTATACAATCGAACCTATCTCCCATTTTCCTATGCATCATAATACCTTATTTTAACAGTTTTTTTTTTGGTTTGCTATGTTCTGTAGAACACATCCCTGTACAAAAACAGAATTAACCATTCGAAAGCCGGATTTTCGAGCTTAGAAATCGCGAAAAACCAGTGAAGTGTTCTCCACGTTTGCTGCGCCGTGTGCCAGCTGAGTGTAATTTCGTCATTACTCACTTGTTTTTTTGCAAAATGATGCTTTTGTATATAGTACCGTCTTACCAGATAGTGTGTTATGTATTTATAAAAATTGTATGTAAGTATACGTATATCATAAGTGGTTTCCACAGAATAGCTCTCCATATATTTAAATTAAAAAAAAATCTGTCACATGTTACAAAACAAAAGTTTTAGTATTTTTTCCATAAAGTTAACTATATATATGCCCTTCACAATGACTTTGAAAACCGAAAATATTTTTCGTGGCGACAGGACATTATATATTTTTTCAGTTGGCACATGTGACAAACGAGAAGCAAGAATATTTCAAACGTAGTATTATTCATTTGCCATTTGAATAAATTTTATTTGAGTATTGTACAAACACATTTATAGCTCTAAATCCCTTGAGAACGTGACCATTCCGAATCGGCTACATGAAAAGATTGTATCTTAATCTAATATTGTAAAGATTAGCGCCTGACACGGGCGATTGGTGTCTATAGGCGGTTTGATCACTTCCCACTTCCACCCGAAGTAAGATATTTTAGTGGGACTCGAATTTAAGCTGAACGCATACAAAGGGTTAACACTATGCCATTTTCCTCAGGTGAACTGCATTTCCACGGAATTCACTGCAAAAAAGCACGGTGGCGAGAAAGGGGTCCCCTTCCGCATCCAGGTAGAGACATTCCTGCCAGGGGAAGGGCCCCCGGGCACAGGGGCTTCCAAGGGCCCCCCGCAGATGGACCGCAGGCTGCATGCTGCTGCTTGCCAAATTAAGGTAAAAGATCGTACTTTAAAAAAGTTATAATAATAATAATAAATGGATTATTTCTATAGCGCCGTTTTTGTAAGAAAATCACCTCAAGGGCGTTTTACAACATAATTTATCTAATGTATACCTTCTCACTTAGACTTATATATAATAATTTACATCTTAGATTTTTTACTAATGGCTTACAGCTAAGATTTATAACTAGAAAATACCTAATTCAGACTTATAATTAGTGACTTACATCTAAGACTTACATAGCTAGCGACTTACAACTAAGACCTGTAACTGTAAAGATTCTGCCCAAAGCCATGGCATCTAAAAAGTTGTGAAGCTGGAGGGAGTGGGGATGGGAAGGAGATGGGGATAAAATATTGAGAAGTACCTGGCTATTCAGATCTGGTTACTAAACACTTTTCGTGCAACATTTCGTTTCTGATTGGGAATCTTTCAATATAAATTAGAACATGGAAAGCAATTAAAAATATATGGGAATAAACTTACCTCAGGTTTTTTCAATTTATAGCGATTTATATGTCTTTGATTAAATCATAGATTTTGTTTGATTTTGGTCACTAATGAGGAGGGCCCTTGAGGGACTCTTGATATATAGCCGCAGAGTTGATTTTCTATATGTGTAAAGTCATATTGTTATTTTTTATTCTAGATTATACAAATCTTCCATTATCCAGAACATCTTATCTGGTAGAAATACATTCATTGTAAAAAAATATATATAGCTTGTTCCTACTAAATATTGCCATCCCTTTCCAGGTTTTCAAGCTTAAGGGAGCGGACCGCAAGCACAAGCAGGACAGAGAGAAGATCCTCCGCCGCCCGGAGTGTGAACGGGATAAATACCAGCCCAGCTATGAGTGTACTGTCTTCACAGATGTGAGCTGAATCCTTTATTATTATTTATGTCCTAAAGTAATGAGGTTTGATTCGCGGCTTAGTTTAAAAACCTTGAAATCTGAATCACAGATGTCACTAGGAAATTAATATACAATAATTTTGACATGTTTCCACAGATGTCAATATTATCACCATAATGGTTTTGATACAATCGCGGGTGTTGATAGTAAGTTATTACCATATTTATTTTGATGTCAGGTGTCAGTAACTTATATCTCAAGGATTGGTATTTCTACTTACAGATGTCATTAGAGAATTAATATCCTAATGTTTTTTTTTTTATATTTTATCACAGATCTCAGTAGTAAATTAATTCCTCAATAATTTTGATTTATTGTTGATCGTAAGTGCTTGCCGTGACATTTTAACATAGTAATCTTCATGATTTTTCTAAAGTCCTGTTCTCAAGAGAACAACCTTGATTTTGGCTATTTTAGATTTATTTTTTCACTTTTATAATAATAATTTAAACATACCTATTTACATATCGTGAGCATACAATGAAAAGTGGCAAGTCAAGATCCCTGTCTGTTGGCAGACTAAGACTGAAGTCCTTTGTTTTTTTTTCATCAATAATAATAACAATAGTTGGATGATTCGTATAGCGCCGTTTTTGTGAAAAATCACCTCAAGGGCGAAAAATCACCTCAATATACTGTGTATCCTCACGAGGGAAGCGTCGCTTCCGAAACATGTTGAAATTTATATAATAAACAGTGGTGTACACAAAATATTTCTTATTAATTTTATTAAAATATACTTTATTTAAAAAATATATATTCTAACTACGAACCTGCATCCATGCAAAAATCCTCAATCTCCTCATAAAACAATGACTTCGACTTGGTCACTTTTCGTTGTACGCTCACGATATGTATACAATTTAAGTTCAGACTTATAACTTGCACCTGATCCAGAAAGTATAAATGGCAACCTCATTAACAATGTAAAAAAAGGACGCAGCTTGTTCCCATTTTGAAAATTACAAACAGTAATTTACCAATATTGTCTTTACGGGCATGTTCATTACGGTCAAACAGATTCCATGAGAGATATATCTTCACTGTACTGCTAAAACTGTATAACTGACAAATGATAAATTATACAGGATAGCGATTTAAAGATTTTGCTTTTTTTTAAACATCTTTGACGGCCTCCATGGTTGAGGGGTTAAGGCTCTTGATTACGAATCCGAAGGTCGCGGGTTCAAATCCCGATGTGCGCAAGTAAATTTTATTTAATTAATTTGTGCTGTTTCACAATTAATTAATTTAAAAATAAGATGTAGTATATTTGCACACGTTCCAGAGTGGAAGATACTCTCAGTATCGCCCTGGTAAAGACCACCATTCAGAATTGAAACGTTGCTTGAAATGGCTTTTAGCCGTGTTTGGTGACCAGATCTGAATAGCCAGGTATTTCCCCACCATCCTCTTCTCCTTCCCCTCCCCAATACCTTCAGCCTCTCAACATTCCCCAATTGGGCATGCCATAGTCTAACTGGCTCCAGACGGTTGGGAGCAGTTGAGACTCTTGTGCGGTATTCATGTAAAAAAAAAAACTAAAAAAATCTCTTTAAGGAATTATTATAGTGATTAAATAAAATACACTTTTTTAAACTCTATTCCACTTACTGTGCTATAGCAATACTGAAAAATATAATAATCTCACTAAAATCATGATTTGTTACCCCCGATACCCAAAATTGTATCTAACTCATAGTTTAAGAATTAATTGTACCAGTCTGAAGATAGCTGTCACAGGCTGAAACCGGTCACGGTCAAAAATAAAAGTGGAATAGAGTTTAAAAAAGTGTCTTTTGTTCAGTCATTATAATGGAATTCCACCATGTATTACCAGTTTCAAAAAAGAATTACAACAAGGTCTTATTTTTTTTTTTTTATAAAATTTGTAATATTTGGCGTTATAAAAATGTCTGGTCTATAAAAAAATATATTTTTTGTAAATTTGAAAATGAAAAATAAAGTAGCATGCGTAAAAACCGAAATACTCAACTTAGTCAGCTGATATCAATTAAACGTGCGAAACATTTTTTGGAACTCAATTATACAAAAACTCACATTTAGATTTTTTTTGCAGTTATTCAGTTTTTTGCAGTATGGCAATGATTTATCGGTGTTCCAATCACCAATATCATTAGTTTGTAAGATGGCATTGGTAAATATAACAAATCTTCGATTTTTATGTTGGTGATTGGATACAGTTGGTATATATTTTATATTTATCTCTTTTTCGCAGCTTCCAAATGATGCCGTATTCTCTCCAATTGGGCTTTCGACTGGCCAGCCGTACTCTCCCGAGCAATGGTGAGTAACATTAACTCTTTTTTTTTGGTTTCATTTGATTATGACATTCTCGGAAGCAAAGCCCAGGTCGCTCACAGATGAGATGGACTGACTATTTGAAATAAACTGCAGGTTTCGGATGGATAAGAGCCACCAAGCATCGGTGTTTTTTTTTTTTACGGACAACATTTTAACATTCCAGTAAAAAAAATTTTTTGGTTTCATTTGATTATGACATTCTCGGAAGCAAAGCCCAGGTCGCCAACAGATGAGATGGACTGACTATTTGAATTTTCGGACAGATAAGAGCCACCAAGCATCGGTGTTTTTTTTTTTTACGGATAACATTTTAACATTCCAGTTGATGATGTTCACAGGATGCATAGTTATTGGTTTAATATCACTTGATAGAGATGCTAAATAATAAAAAGATATAAGGGAAATAGAATATAAAACATTATATACGATACAGAAAGAGAAGAAAAAAAAATAAAAAGTGTGTTACAACATTTCTAATAAAACCGTAACATGAAACATAATATAAGATACATATACAAAAAGAGGAGAAAAAATAAAGCAAGTTTTTTATATTTTTTATATGAGTATCGCACAAGAGTCCCAACTGCTCCCAACCGTCTGGAGCCAGTGAGACTATGGCATCCCCAATTGGGGAATGTTGTCAGGCCGAAGGTATTGGGAGGGGAAGGAGAAGGAGAAGAGGAAGGTGGGTAAATACCTGGCTATTCAGATCTGGTCACCAAACACGGCTAAAAACCATTTCAAGCAACGTTTCAATTCTGAATGATGGTCTTTCACCAGGGCGATACTGAGAGTATCTTCCGCTCTGGAACATGCGCAAATGTACTATATATTATTTTGATATGAATTAATTGTGAAACGGCACAAATTAATTAAATAAAATTTACTTGCGCACGCCGGGATATGAAACCGCGACCTTCGGATCCGTAGTCGAGAGCCTCACCCCTCGACAATAGAGGCCTTATTTTTAAAAACACCAGTATTTTATTAAAGGAGGCTGTTTATAAAGATGTCTATATCGTCACATTCTATATCATTGTACAATCTACACCTTCGAGACATTGGATTGAAATGGACAATATTGTAATTATAAATAACTTCTCGAGATAAAATGTGTTATGTCTCCTTTAATAGCGTCTATTGGGAACTTTGATGTGAATACTACTTAGACAATGAGAGGTTCAGAGCTTGTTGTGAATACATTTTTTATAAGCATATTAAGTCGGCAGGCTGTCTTTTTTTTCCAAAGTAAGAAGATTAAAGAATTGAAGTCATTCCTCGTAAGATTGGAGTGAGGCGTTTTATCCTCTGAAGGATAATAGTCTCAGTTTTTTTTTATGTACAGATTCAATAGTTTTTTTGCATATTTCACGTAATGAGGCAATGTGGATTGCATATAACACTCCCAAATTCTAATTTTCTTCTAACTAATGTTGTACGACAGTTTGCTATAACGGGGTATTACGTACTTGAATTTGCTTTTGCATCATATTAACTTGGTATGGCGGCCCCTTTACAGCCGATTGTGATTCATAACTGCCCAGTTGTTCAGTTTTATTCGGTGTCTGGAGAATAATAAAGTATATGAAGGAAATAGTTAAATTAGGCCTAGGTGTTTAAATTGTCTTCACATTCCGCATCATCTCAAATTGGCCATCTGCGCCATTTTGTTTTTTGAGAGTTTCCACTTCTAACACTGGCCTTCGTTAAGGCAGTATTGTTGTCTAGAGTCTAGACCGCTGTTTTAAAGATGATTTTTAGTATATTATAATAAAACAAATATAAAACTTTTTTCCACTTTAATTTTTATTTGATCGTAACCGGGTTTCAGCTCGTTAGGGCCATCTTCAGACTGGTACAAATTATTCTAAATCTATGGTTTTTATACACAACATATGGGGGAGGGGAAGAGGGGTGGACTACAAGGGTTTAACCAATTATCTTAATTACATTTGTTATTAGGTCGTTTTAGTAATTCTAGTATTCTAATCACCTTGGTTTTTTTTTTATTTACTTCGATATTATTCAGGGGAAAAACCTTACAAGTAATATGACTTAGTACTGGTCTAATTTTATTGTCAAATCATTATTATATTTATGGTGTGTGGGAATTTTTAATTACTTTTGAAGGGGTACACGTTTGCGTTGGAGTAGGAATGGTCATTATATAAACTAAATACATATTTACTTTCAAAATTATTACGATAATTACAATGGGTACAACAGCGGTGATTTAACAAAAGATTCTAATTGTTTATTCATAACAAAGTTAGGGTCTAATTTATTAGTTAAGCGAGTAATTTCTAAAGATTCTAGTTTATCGAGTTTATGCCCTTTATTACATGTATGGAGGATTTTAACGTCTTTGTCTTTATCAAACGAGTGTTTATTTTCTAATAAGTGCGATGCTACATTCGACAATTCGCCTTTGTCATTCACCCAGTTAGTAAAGTGTTAAAAATTAAAGTGGATAAAAGTTTTATATTTGTTTTATTATAATATACTATAATGGAATTCCACCATGTATTAACAGTTTCAAAAATAGAAATATGATTTTTAGTATTTAATAAGTTCCAAACCATTCATGTTTTCTTTTTAACATTTTATTCACATGTTAATTATACCTTTAAAATGATTTTTTTTAATTAAAAAAACCTTTGTAACTTTTTTCCACTTGTTTATTTTCAACCAGACCTGTTTCACCCTATCTCACGGGCATCTTTTAAATTTTATTAAAAATGACACTACAAATTGCTTTTGCATTTATTGAAAAAGCAATTATTTTTTTTATTTAATTAACACATTACATATTAAAGTAAGTATTAATTAAATAAAGAAAATACTTAAAAAAAATATTATATGACAAAATAGACAGTTTCTTTCGTCTCCTGAGAAAAACGTTAATGCAGATACGAGGTTGAGTTGTGTGAACAGTGCTCCGAAAACACCCCTCAACGGCAACTAGTCTAACATGGTAGGCCATAAGTTTGTAGGAATCTACAAGTCATGTGAAAATGAATGTTTATTTTTTTAAAAGTAGAAATGGGAATTTTATTTCTTAAAAATAATGTCTAAATATCCACCATCGCGACGTCGGCATTCCTTGAATCTGGTGCCAAGATATTTTTAAATTCTTAAACACATGGCGCATGGGATATTCATTCATGTAAAACTGACTTTTGAGATGACCCCATTAAAAAAAATTAGAGGGTGTGAGCTGTGGAAGGGCCATGGGATGTCACCTCTTCTTGAAATCAGTTTTTCGGGGAAAATTTCTTCCATCACTGGTATAGTCACATTGGATGTATGGCAGGTTGCCCCATCTTGCAGCATCCAAGTCCTGGTATTGTACACAGGTATTTGCTGTAACTTTGGTAGAAGATATTCTTTCAACATCTTGACAAATTCGACAGAATTAACATTGACAGATTTGCCACATGAGTCTTCAAAGAAGTATGGTCCGATTATGCCAATTGATGACATAGCCACCCAAACCATCACTTTTGGAGAATGGAGAGCCGTTCAGTGTTTTATTTTAGGGTTTTCCTTGCCCCAAAGCTTACAATTTTGTTTATTAACTTGCCCGTTCAAGTTAAAGGGGAACCCCCGTGAAAACAATATATTTTTGAAACTGGGGAATCTTTCAAACATTGTGTCACCGAATATTTTCCATAAAATCAAATCATTTCATCTTAATTCCCGTACCAAATGGATCTTATAAGGGTCCAATCGTAAATACAATTTCAATATTCAACATAAAGTTGATCTGGGCATCGCCAAAGCAGCTGAACGCTTGCGTATCGACAAACCCGGACTTCTCGTTAACCATCACGTAGGAATCGTAAGTTTTGTAAAACTGTTTTACACAGAATGTGCGATGTTCCTCCATGCAGCGATTTATGGCAACTAAATTTCCAAGAACTGGGCTCCTGCATGCCGCTTACCACGCTCTCTTCCCCCTCTGGTTCCCCCACAGAAGCGATATCAAAACTGCAAAACTTGTGGCCCATCCTATATATGAGGTTTGTTCAAAAGAAAAGGTGAATTTTGAATTTTCGCGGGCTGTGTACATTCGATTATCGATTTTTTGTTTTGTTATGTTGGTACACATATGTTTATCATATGTTAGCATTATCAGCCATTTTGGATCAGTGGTTTGTTTTTGACAACTGGAAAGGTTAGTCACGTTTTTGTGTGTTCTTCGATTTTTTACTTTTGAAAAAAATGGATCAAAGAATATGTATTAAATTTTGCGTTGAATAAAGTTTTGCAGAATGGAATAAAGTGCTCCAACGCACTTAAAATGTTGACTGTGGCATTCGGCAAGTCTACTTTGTCTCAAAAAAGTGTTTATAAGTTGTACAAGCGCTTTACAGAAGGCCGAGAAGATGTTAATGACGATGAGCGTCCTGGAGTTGCAACCACGTCAACAAACGAAGAAAACATCGAAACAGTGGAGAAAATGGTTTTGGAAAATCGTTGAATCACTATTAGGGAAGTTGCAGAGGATATTGGCATCTCAATTTTTATCTCACCGCCCACTTTTGGACTATATTTTTTATCGGCGCCCCCCTCGTTTCTTCTTATGCAACAATGCGATGAAATCTAAATGTGTACACTGTGACTGTGAGATAATAATTCTCATTATTATTTCACAGTAACCGCCCTTGGATCTCTCCAACGCCCCTTGGGGGAGGGCGATATTGCCCACATTTGGAGTCTCTGGTCTACAGTGTAAAAAAATCCACAGCATTTGAGACTTTTTCAGATTTTCAGACAACTATATCGCCTTACCGACGATTCTTGGCCCACGTCAAATTTGGACGACTCTCACGCTTGACGGCGACATTTACATTTGAGGTTGCCAAAAATATCCAAATGGCATTACTTTCCGATTTAGGACCGTTCAATTGTCAAAAAAATTCAAAATGGCGCTGATCGATGATTTGATGGTTATAAAATGTTATGAAAATTAAACACCCAAACCTAATATAGCAAAATGGCCTCAAACTGATTCTATTATGCTAAAAAAACACATTTTCCACTGGCCTTCAGTCCCTTATCGTTAACAAAGAATTTACCGTCGAAAACCAGGACTAATCCAGTTAAATCTAGTTGAAAATATTTCTTTTACCTGTAATTCAACTAAAAACGATAACTCACTGCTTTCAAGTGATTATAATTACTATATTATATTCAAGTGGAATAATATTAAATTGTTTTGGTCTAAAAATCCAGCTTTATAATTAGAATGCATAATTACATAATTAATTATTGTAATCTCCAGTTTATTACTGCTGGTTAAAATATTTTTTGCGGATTAATGATGTGTAATAATATATTGTCAATAAAAAAGACCACACAAAAAGGAATCTCATTTTTTACACATGTTTTTTTTTTCTTCTTTGATAAATTAAATTAACTAACTACCATTTTCACAGAGGTGTAGGCAGAGAAGAAAACCACCACACGACTCTGTCTTGGCACTCGCTCCTTGCTTCATTCCCAGTCATACATTGTCTCTTACAGTATACTCTTCTGTTATTCTGTCTCTTGACATAATCCGACTCAAGAATGTATTTGATTACGGCTTCTACCATTCACTTTCGCTTAATATTAATCACTAGAGTGTGATCTATTAAAGAAAACTGATTTCACCAGAAGTAAGGAAAAATTCAACTCACCTTCTGACACACGGACACGCCCACAATACACTTCTATCTACCTATCTCTATTTATCTATGTATCTCCTTTTATCTCTTTATATCTATTTATCTATATATCTCTATTTATCTCTTTATCCCTATTTATCTCTTTATGTCTATTTATCTCCTTATCTCTATTTATATCTTTTTCTCTATTATCTCTTTATCTCTATTTATCTCTTTATCTCTATTTATCTTCTAAGCCTCAAACCACATAATTGATAATTTGCACTAGAAATATTTTCCATGTAGATTTTAATGGAAACCAATGTCGCAACTGACTTAATACCCTCACTCTGTCTCTCTTACACTTTTCTGACATTGCTTATCGCCATCCCATCCCGTTTGAATTCCATAACAATAATGAAGCACAGTACTGTCTTTGAAATTTAAGACCCTATTGGCCAGGCTTTTGGGTCACGACCACATGGCATTTCTTGTATTCTTCTTTATTTCGTACCTCAAACCGATCAATTTAATTGTTTACAAATTAAACTTGAATACGAAAAATATTTAAAAAAAAAAAAACGATTAAAATGAATGGTAAATATTTTTTTAAAACCACTCTTTAATATATAAATATCAACATGTTTCAGAATCGAGACTTCCCTCATTAGGATACACAGTATATATTTCCCATTCTTTTTATTTAAAATAACACCACAAAGTGATTTCACATTTATTGAAGAGAGAGAACTTGGCTATATTTTAAAATTCACACAAGGACGGTGCTCAGGGCAATGATTAGTGGTAACTAAATCATTGTCCTGAGAGTGCCTTCGATGCGTGTAACTAAGTAGAGATTTAGTAAACTTGATTGAGTGCGTGTCCGAACAGCGCGGCAATAGCCCCCACCTAATTGTGAACTCGGATGATTAAGTAGAAAGTGCGTGTCCAAACATCGACAGCACAGAGACCTAACCTCCGCCTAACTACAATGATGCGCGTACAGCGGTGGAAGGTGGTAGTAAACCGAAAAAAAAAGAAAGATTGTATTCCAGTTAACTCAATTGCTACTTAAGCTACATAACTTAATACTTACCACTTTTACATACTCCACACTCAGACAGTGACTTGACATTAACTAAACGATTTAGTTACCATTAAATCACTGTCGTATACAATGTCCTAAACACTGTCCACAACGCACTTCTGTCAATTTATCTTTTCAAGGTGATAGTTGCCGTTGATTTTGCTATTAACACTATGCAGTTCTTAGTTTTTGGCTAGCTTAAATTAGTTTAGTGCTATTCATTAAATATTTCGTGTAAACATCTTCATTGGTTTTATTTTCCCTAACTATGTCAATGAAAATTACGCGCTAAAATCATGGCATCACATTTATTACCTTTGCACAGGCCTTTCCCAAATTATTCTGGACTTATCCAGATTTCGCAATTCTCTGAAACGTAATGAATAATTTAATCATTGGAAGAAGATAACATTCACAAATCCTAAATGAAACACGAAACCGAAAAAAACCACAGAAATTAAAAAGGTATCAGTCGCATCTGGGAATCTAACCGAGGGCCTCCGTCTCACCGGGACAATCGCTCTAACAACTGAGCTAATGAGACCAGTTCACTTTACGCCATCTTCATCGATATCATACCTCTACTTCAAGTCTTATCAAAATTATCCTCCATTAAATCCCATATTATTTATTGGGTGTTATCTTTATGATGATTACAAAGTTCTACCCGAATATAATTGCTATCTAGACAGTGTCTTGGATATACCTACCCGATTTTTATTTATAATGGACATTTATTGCCTTTTTCTACGAGTCTAGAAAGAATATTCAATTTATTTTAATAACTTATTGGAGCTTATAAATCTCATTGTAATATTTAATCATTGAAGAAGGTAACATTCACAAATCCTAAATGAAACACGAAACCGAAAAAACCACAGAAAATAAAAAGGTATCGGTCGCATCTGGGAATCGAACCGAAGACCTCTGTCTTACCGTGACAACCGCTCTAACAACTGAGCTAATGAGACCAGTTCACTTTAAGCTATTTTCATCGATATCATACGTCAGGTTTCGCAATTCTTTTAGGCATTCTATCGCAATATTCCGGGCCGGTGCCGTTAAGTGCCATTGAAGTGCCAAATCAGTCGGGTGTTGTCTGCGCGCAGGTTAATATGTATAATTATTATTCTGGACTTATTCAGATTGTGTATTTCTTTTAAGCGTAAAAAATAATTATTAAAAGCAATGGAAACTACAACATTGCAGTCTGAATAACTTTAAAAACATGTTAACTCCGGATTATCTTCATTGACTAAAAATAGTTTATTGTTGCATAATATTTTTAAATTTTAATCTTCTTTTAATAACAGATTATGTTATTTGATCTGAACGAAAATAATTTAGATTATTCATATAGTTATGAATCAACTCGACGCATTTTTGTAATACTGGTTTGATATAAAACAGCATAGTACAATGATTTAAAAAAAAACTTTTTTAAATCAATATTTTACTCTCTCCTCTTAAAAAATATTATTTAAGGTTAAACGAAACGTGATTCGCGTTAGATGGCGGTAATTAAAATATTTTATAAAAAAACACTCACTTTTAAATATTGAGATGAATTGTTTGTTGGCGGGTTACACAAGGAATATTTTAACTAATCTATTAACTCTGTTAATATTTTTACATAATTACAAAAACTTGCCATAATTTATAATACACACAAAACCACGTGCAATGTGACCTTGGATCGGAGTACCCCAGTAACGTCACATTTTTTTCGCCTTTAAAAATGAATTAAATATGAAATTAAATATATTGTTATTGTAGTTTTACAAGAATATGTTATATAGTATTTCTTGAAGGACTCTAGCTTTAAATCTATAGTAACAATTTATTTTATTTAATATTCCTTTTGTATACCAGCCAACAAACAATTCATTTCAATATTTAAAAGCATTATGTGCTAAAAGTGTTTTTTTTTTCTTTTCTAAAATATTTAAATTAGCGCCGTCTGTGAGCGCGTATTACGTTTTGTTTAGCTTTAATACAAATGCTTCAGTCGGATCATGTCAAGAGTCTGAATAATATATGAGTATGTATGAGACGATGTATGAATCTGAATGAAGCAAGGAGTGTGTTCCAAAACAGAGTTGTGTGGCAGTCTATCCTCTCGGCTTACCCTGTGGGGGTGTGGCGTGATGATTTTAGTTCAGTTAGTGAAATTACATACATAAGCATTTTTTTCTATCATAGAACAGAGAAAATAATACATAGAGATGCCCTAACACGCAAGGGGTAGAAATTTAAGCAAAACAGCAACTTAGTAAAATGGTTCGCCTTGTTCACAAAACCGAATACTATGTTAGAGTATTTAGTTTGACTCTTTTTATAAATGTTTTGTAATTTGCTTACCGCAGTCAAAATCACGCGACACAAATGTGGACGGCAGTGCTAACTAAGCTGGTGCTAAAATGGGTGTCGCGTGACCTTTGTCTCCAGCCATCGAAATCGTACTTAGGACAAGTCTTTTAATTCTTACGTCAGTGCCTAGGTGATTTAATCATAATACAATTCCACGCTCCCATCAACTTGCCACGTTCCAGTTAGAATTTGACCGTATATCTACTGTTTTGAATAATTAATGACAACATTAATCATGATCGAAACGGCCGGTGTACAACCGGCCGGGCCTGCGCATCCCTTTCTACATGGGCCCCGCGATGCGAGCGCTCACCGCTTAGGCACTTACCGCACAAAGCACGCCGCTCGGCGCTCGCAGCACAGCACAAGTCACCGCTGTCCGGAGTGGGCCGGTTGTATCCGGATAGTGCGGCCGCTCCCGCCCGCTCTCGGCGGCCGGACTCCCGCAACTGTGGGTCGCTCGCTCGGCCTGACTTTATCAATTTTATTTATACATGTTTAACTTTTTAAAATGTTATCTTCAATATTTATTTGTAAGAAACAAACAACTTTTAATACAAATATATATATATGAGTACAAATTAAGTTAATAACAGAAGGAAGAGGAAGATGGTATCGGGACAGAAGATGCTCTCGTTACATTTCATACTCCTCCATCAATTTGTGGTCGTACGCATTACTTCGGTTCGATATTTTGAAAGGGTATTGTGAATAATGTCGATTTTGTTAAATTTTGCGTTATACTCGTATTACGCAGAAATACAGGGAAATGGAGAGTTTATCCTAAGATTGGTCCTGCATGCGGGCAAATTAAAAAAATCCGTTCGTCCGATTGGTCTTGACGGTATGTAGATTTTTATAAAGTATATGCCAGAATGCATAAAAAAAACTTGTCCTACCATGGGACTTCACTGAGATACCTAATGTATGTTGTATTTATTTTATTTATTTATTTATTAATTATCAACACACTTCAAAGGCAGAGTAATTATAAAGCTATGTTTATAGGTTTTGTTGTAATAATAATAATAATACTTGGATGACATGTATAACGCCGTTTTTGTGAAAAATCACCTCAAGGGCGCTGTGTAATACAATAAGTTCACCCTTCAGCTTAAGAGTATATCCTCCAGTATACTCGTATAAGTACGAGTATACTGGAGGATGTCAATTTCAGAGATTTCAGTTAGGTACCTCTGTTGGAAACGGGAAGGCTAGAAAGACAAACATTCCCTAGTTACGAATAAAATAACCTAACAATATTTGAACTCCTACTACCACGATCGAGGAATTTACTATATTGAGCCCGCAATATAGTCACGGCTAAGTTGGGTAAACGATGGAATAATCGTCAATTCGGCTTTAATTCTAACCCTAGTTATAGGAGACACCGACTCATTGGTTCGCTCCTATGCATAAACAATAAAATTACGTCAAAGTAAAACTTTTAAGTGCTTAATTATCTTAAACAATATAGCTTAACTTTCGTTATGAATGAGGTTGTAACTTCGACTACTGTTTTGATAACCTTAAATTCAATTTGATATGAAATAAGCCATAGGATATTTAAAAACAATTGAAAAAATCGTTGGTTTTCGCAGAATAGTGAATATTCTGGCGCTGTCTTTCTCTTCAAAATATTCAATAATATTGTTGAATAGCGATATTTACAAAATTAATTTATTCTCACGATCCATATTACCACATATGAGCTAAAAAGCTTTGAAATATCCACATAACTGTAAGAAATAAGGCAACATTTCCAGAGTTTATGCTTTTTTTATTATTAAAAAAAACTCGAATTAAACCGGGTACTACCTTCCGCTACGGCAAGTATAAAAAATACAACATCGTCGTATTTATTATCTTTCAACTGTTTTTATTAAAATAATTACGAGTGGGTGCCGATAAGAAAAAAGTTTAATGTTCTTTCGTCTAGCCATGCCTCCGAGGTTAACAAACAACGCTATTCTCAGTTGTAAGTCGTTGGTTGTTGCATAGCGCGTTGTCGTTGTACGTCTCTTGCCTCTAGTAAAAGCTATATCGCGAACTGAAAACCTCACCTCACTTGGATCGTTGTTAACCAACAGTTTCAGCAGCCTACTCTTAAAATAGAACATACTCGTATGTTAAATAATCCCTTTATTTCCTCTACGAATATAATAAATGTTTTTTAATAGAAAGGGTAAACTTTAATAGTGTCGTTTTTATAAATGTGAAAATATCCGTGGCTTCGTGTGTTATTTTATAAAAATAACAAAAGTTTATGATAAGTAATAATTTATCATTAAATTAGACGTGTTATTCAAATAATTCAACCAATTAACATATCATAATAATATTAAACAAAAAAAAGTAGTTCAATTTTATTTGTGTCGTTTTTGTTAATACGAAAATAGTCATTGTGTTTTTGGACGGAGTTTTGAATATTAATTTTTAAAAATTGGAACTAATGATACGGCGTCTGTTTTTTGACAGCTCGGTGGATATTTAACAGCCCCATAGCTTTTGATAGATCTGACACTGCTATATGAAAAAAGTTGTTTTGACCTTGAAAATGCTATGTAAATTTCGTGACACCAGAGATTACCATTGGGATGTTTATATCGCTTCATAAATCAAGTTTCTATGTCGTTTGACGATTAATTCTTTTAAATTTTATGTAACATAATACTATGTATTGTTATTTGTTTGCTGTATTCCACTTGAATCAAAGTTCGTTCGGTATTTTCGTCAAGCAACCAATTTATCAAATTCGTCTAATTTAAAATTATTTAGCTCGTTACAGACATGGTTTCCTAATAAGCGTGCGCGCTATAACCAGGTTCGACACAATCATATTTAATCGGATAATTTTATTAATGTATTCTATCAGTCAGATTAGCGATTATTAATAGATTTAATTTGTTATCGCGTTGTGTGTGGTTTGTTTACATTATTTTTTATTATTATTCGTCGCCTGTTGGTCGTTCAGTTGGGTTAGGATAGGTTAGTTCTCGAAAGTTCCAGTTTTCACAGGATTTGTATTATTTGTTTTGCTCGGCGTTATCCGGTAGGCGTTTGTGTGTTTAAAATGATTCAATCAGTTTCGGGCCGCGTATCAATGCGTGTGTAACGTTTATTTATTTTTTATACTGTGAAACCCGGTTATAATGAACTTGATTATAATAAAAACACGGCTATAAAGATCAAAAGATTGAATATTTTCAAATACAGATATTTCCATAAATTCTCTTGTGGTTATAACCTATAACGAGTATGTTTCACGGATATATATAACAATGTCCAATATACCCATTGGAACCTTACAAATAAATGTAATTGCTTAGAAGTCCTCAGTTATTTCAACAATT
The DNA here is from genome assembly GCA_022606495.2 of Halesus radiatus. Classification (NCBI taxonomy): domain Eukaryota; kingdom Metazoa; phylum Arthropoda; class Insecta; order Trichoptera; family Limnephilidae; genus Halesus; species Halesus radiatus. The sequence continues at coordinate 78,941 of JAHDVE020005795.1, read as the reverse complement.
AATTGTTAGTTTAAAAAAAATGTTTTGTTATGTCTTTTCCATCCCTCTTTGGTTAGTGAATATTATTAAACATTTTTGTTTATATTTTATTTGAATTCTTGCTTACAACATGTTCATGTTTCTTTTTAATTAAAAAAAAATCACATATTGATTCGGAATCACATTATCCTCCCCTAAGCACAAGCAACATCTTGCATTAAAAAATAATATATATTGCATAAAATTGTATATGGTACAAATCTGTTGTTTATGGAATATGTAACAAATACTACCTATTTTTTAATGTAGGTTGCGGTTTTAGGTTTAGTTGAGTTGGATTTAGTTAGATTAGATTCAGTAACACCATCTTCAATTATATTTACAATGCCACCTCTATTTTCTAGGTAATATAATCTGACAAATTTACGAGTCATTTAACGGAAAATAAAAATCCACATACAATGGAAATCGGTTAATAGGTTTTGTTCTTAAAAAAATGCTATAATGGTTATAAATTTCTTCACGTTGTACGTTATTTATAATTTTTTTTATTGTAACTTGTATGAAATCTTTTGATTGTTAAAATCAAAACATTGGTGAGCTTTTTATTTACTTGTTTTAGCGTGGAAATGTATTTGTGCCGCAACGATTCACACCGTATTCTTATGTTATATAATGCTAATTTAGTATTTCGTGTGAGATAGTTATAATTAACGTAATAAACAGAATAATACATATAATCAATCGGTGGCTTTATCTCGGACAACTTATGTTTTAAAGTGTGTTTTTGATAATCGTACAGATAATTGGCGATTTCGTCGGCGTTAAATGTCCTTATAACCGGCAGTTACTAGTTTATTATTAATTAGATTATTTTCAATAATAATGAAATAATTTTTGAAGCGCAATCTTTTTGAAAAATCGCCCCATATCTTTTCGTATTAAACCCTTATCACTTATCGGAGCTTTCCGCCCCGGCTTTGGATATATGCCTCGTTGTATTTAAAGACCTCCCGATTTGTATAATTTTTTGTTTTGTTTTTGAATCCTAGTTTTTTTACCCGGTTTTGCCAGAGTTCTAACTTTTTTTATTTGTTTTTATTTTGAACTCTTAAAAATAAGCATCTTGTCTTAAATGAATAAGAAATGTTTTGTTTAAAAATCTATTTACACGATTCAAAGGTTCCCTCATCAGGATACACAGTATAATAATAATTTTAACAATAAAAAATATATATAAAGTAATCTCTTAAATATATTTTAATTTACAATAATATTCATAAAAATATTAATAAATTTTTTTTATGCATTGTTATTTGCTTGATTTTGTTTATAAAAAAAAATAATGTAATTTAATTTTTAATATAAGTTTATTATTTAATGTTTAATAATTTTTTTTATTATTATTTTAACATTTTTAATTGATTACTAACCTACTTTCATCACTTATTGTTAATTTTCGTTTATGTTTGTAATTTGTTAATTCTTATAACGTTATTATTTCTCATTTATAAATTCATTTTATTCATAACGACACCGGAAAGTAATTTTGCTATGATGGAGTGAAAACATCGTGACTTATTTTAAACAGTTTAATTTTAACGTTACCAGCTCCATAGCTCATGATATAAATTACTTTGCAAAATGAAAATAGTTGCGTTAATCTAAAAATTTGTACTGATTTCATGATACTTGATATCACCGTTCGTGAGTTTTTACTTAGGTAACAATAGGTTTCTGGAAAACATAGTATTTAATGAGTTTTCTGGAAACCCTTATAAATCCAAATTGAATAGATATAATAAAAAACATTTATTTGTCAAAAAGTTTTAAAATAATATGTATTTAATTTTAGCAATTTACAAAAAGGTCACTACTCAGCTATACATTTCGGAGCTCGGAGTGCAGCCGGTTTTCAGCAATGCCTCTAATCTGCAGATATAAATAATTTGATTGGATATACTCGTAGTTCATAATGGAAATGAAGTTGCATTCTTAAAATAGTTCATTTTTAACGATGAGTTTTTTTGGAAACCCTTAAGCGCCCCGAAGTCGGCCAAAGTCAGTTAACAATGTGTTTACGCGATTGACAATTGCAATTGAAGTGCGATTGATGAATGTTTAATCGAGCTGTCAATATTTTCGCCCAAGTCGCTTTATGGACGTACAGTGGGTGAATTCAATGATAAACTTTAATTTTTTCTTTCCATAACTCGGTACATCCACGATATAATGCAATTATAAGTAAAACAAAATATCATTCCGTAATGAAATGGAGTTTCGAAGAACTCGAATGATCCGAACGGTTGTCCATCAATCCGCTGCGTCAATTCCGCTTGTCAATGCGCTCTATCCAAATACCCATCATTGGGAAGTCGCAATTGTCAATCACTTCAATTGCCTCTGTAAATTGATGTAACCATTGACCGTCTCGGGGGGCTTTATTAACCCACTACATGACAGTACTTTTTTGACATTTTGTTACGTGTGCAATTCGTCAGCTTAGCTTTTTTTGCAATTTAAAATAGTTATATCCGTTATCTTTTAGACCGTCGGCATTATAAAAAAATATTAACGTTTTGTGTTGTGGGAAGAAAGGAATTGTCACGAAAAAGAATTGATAAAAATGAGGTGATCCTTTCCAAAAGAACACCCGAATGTACATTCGATACACACTTACCATGCAACACTATTAACAAATCGAGTTCAGTATGCGTCGAATGTTAGTTTTTTTTTTTTTGTGAGTGATATTTGAACACAAAGACGCACCTATATATATATATATTTTTTTTTATTATAAATTCTTTTTGTATCAATTTATTTATTAAGAGACAGAGGTATATGACCATTAGATTTATTATCTGATGCCATTATCTACATTATCTGTTTATGTGATATTTCTCGTGTATTGTTTTTAATTTTAACTTCTATACATGTTTTCGCATTTATCGATTGTTTTCCCCTTGTTTATTGGTCATTAGGGCCGGTGGCAGTCGACCCTAACCGGTTCAAACCGTTTCAAACCGTTTCAAGCTGTTTCACAGCGTTTCATTCTAATATAACTTTGCTTAACGCCGATAGGCGTGCCATATCGACGCAATTTCTGTAATGAACAACAAATCGGAATACTTTGTAATTTTTTTTTTTAAATATTAAACTAACCATGCAGCACGTTCCAGAGCGGTCGGTAGTCTTAGTATCGCCCTGGTAAAGGATCACAATTCAGAATCGAAACTTTGCTTGAAATGGTATTAGTCGTTTTTGGTGACCAGATCCAACCCCTTTCCAACCACCTATGGGTTGTCATTGCGATTCCAATTACCCGAGATTGGCGATGGGCCATTTCTTTATTCAGTTACTTTTGAAACCTCAAAAATAAAATAAAACCACATGCGTTTTTTTACAGTTTTTATATAATATACAAAAAGGGGTTCCTGAAATGACCTGTTCCTCGGAGAAATTTTTCCTACCGGCTCCAGTGACAACAAAGAAACCGGCTCCAGGTGACCGAGAAAGGACTATCAACCATCTTTACCTTAAACCTCACAACATATCCCAATTGAGGATTCCATAATTCCACAGGCTCCGGCAGTTGTGACTCTTGTGCGGTATTCACATTAAAAAAAAACTTACCATTTACCCGTAGGGGTAAGTAGATAGACGAACCTCCACAACTCAGGTCTGTCGCAAACCCCTTGCTTCAATTACGTTCATGAATCGTGTCATCCATTGTCTTCTGAACCGGATCTGCTCATTGTATTAATATGTTTCCCTCTTCTCTAATTTACTCGTATCTCAGAAAAAAAGCCAACTAAAAATTCTATTTTTACTTTTAAATGTTTACATTAAAATTTTCGCGTTATAAATAGTGTGGTTTAAAAGTTTTTCGTGTTACAGTCTTATCATTGTTTAATATTTTTATGACATAACCCTCTAAAAAATTCCATTATTTGTGTGACGAGAATGATCCCTAAAACGTCACCACTTGAGATAAGTGAAAAGTGAACTTCAAATTACATCAAAAAAATCCGCCTAAGCCTCCGCATTCAGAATTTCAATGTACATTTTACAAACTTCACTTGAAAACTTGAAGTTTTTATGCACTTAAAAAAATGTATGTTATTTTTAATATAATCTCTATTCAGATGTCTAGTGGAAAAAGTAATTATATGAAATTCCCTCGGTGGAAAAAAATCGCAAAGTATGCTCCGAAAAATATAAATAACACGTGCGGTTCTGTTATTTAACATGCTATAGGTGTGAAAAAATTCACAGCGTTTCTTTAAATGTTACTTAAGTCAGTAGTCTTGAGATTTTTGCTCTATTTTAAATATATCGTGTTTTATTAAATATTTATTATAACGATCGCTTACGCCCTACGCTTTATTTGTTTTAGCGCACTCCCTCTCTCTTCCGTATTAACATATCTCCTTTGCAAACAATGTTCAGTATCCGCTCGGAGGGTCTTAAGGGGATCCATTTTGTATATTTCGACACACTCCTTATGCAGGAGGCGAAAAGGTTGAAATTCCCGCTATTTAATGTCACGTAATTTGACTCCAGCCGTCGAAATGGTAGGCAAGTTTGGCTATATCGCATGTTTATTAATTCTTACGTCAGTGGTCCTGCCACTCTTTTAAAATATCGCTATTGACTATAGGACTTCCTCAGAGACGAGATTCGATTCCAAAGTCCAAAGTTTTTTCCGATGGAAATTCCTATACGAATAATATAAGATACCTTCTTTTATCAGTCGCAATGAAGCCTCATCGTTATGTGACATAATACAGTTATGAGCGCCAATAGACCTGCCCTAATTACGATTTGGAGGGCTGGAGACAAAGGTCACGTGACATCTATTTTGGCACCAGCCTAGTTTACTGCCGTCCACGTTTAAGCAGTAAGCAAACTACAAAACATTTATAAAAAGGGACAAACTAAATACTCGTTCAATAAAATAAAATGTTCGTTTTTTTGTAAACAAGCCGAACATTTTTTAACTTATTTATTTAAATTGGCGTCACGCCTAGCTCACCCCTCGCCCTCCTTACTTAAGTTTCTTTCCCTTGCGTGCTCGGGCATATCTATGTATTATTTACTCTGTGGTAGGCATTCTTATTTATGGCTGTGTTTTGAGACTTAAAACGATTGGGAGAGGAAGTAAACTTAGATCTGGAAGGTTGAGAAGTGTTTGGCAATTCAAATCTAGTCACCAAACATTCGAAGCACGCATCTGAGAGCATGTTCAACTCTGTCGTTTTTATTTGGTTTGCTTCTGTCGTGTTTTTCGGTTCCCACCAAGTTTATTTCAGTGTTTCCCAAACTTTTTATTTTTAATTTCAAATAAGACGTTCGATGTTGCACTGCCGTGAGTTATCAATTCAACTCATTATGGGACTGTCTATTATTGCTACATAATATTAGGTTTCACAAAGTTTTCACGTGTAAATATGCTGGTACATGAAAATATAAAAACAAAAATATATATAAACAGTAGGAAAATAACATAAATAAATTTACAGCTCGAGACATCAGAATCTGCAAGGCTTATCAGAACAGAGTTGGTAACTATAATAGCATTGACTTGTACCACTGACGTCAGAATTGATAGACTTCCCCTCAGACGATTTCGACGGCTGGAGGCAAAGGTCACGTGACACCCATTTTGGCACCAGCTTCTACTCAGCAACTGTTTTACTGAAATTGGCGGGACGCCTAGCTCGTCCTCCGCCCATCTTATTTTAGTTTCTGCCCCTTACGTGTTAGGTCATCTCTATGTATCATTTGCTCTGTGTCTTGTACCCTTTGGAAATATATTTTTCTTAACTTGTACTGCGTGGCGCGTACCATCCCATTTCCGCAGCTTCGGACATTAAGGGATGGTGCGAGGGGCGTTCGTTTTCTTTTAAAGGGGCGGCTTTAGGCTGGCCTAAAGTTTTTTTTTTATAATTTGTACTGTATTCGCACAATACAATCATTGCTCTTGTGCCTCTGTCATTCCGAAATAGCCCTTGTCCCCACTCCCCACTACCACTGAGGTCACTGAAGAGGTTAACCGATAGAAGTGAGTTATTTGCTTGTCCGTGCGATCGAAGTAAGATTAATTTGTTCCTACATCGGGCGAAATTGATAATAATTGAAGACATGCGTACAAAAAAAAACGCCAAAGTCTCACTACTAGGAAGGATAAGAAGATATATCAGTGCAGAATCCCGTAAAACTATATACGAGTACAATGCCATCATTGTTCCTGATATTAATTATTGTAGCAGTATTTTGTTCTTGATAAAAGAGGAGGATTTTAGAAAAACTAACAGTTTTGCAAAACAGAGCCATGCGAATAATTTTAAGAGAAACAAATATTCCAAAGTTAATTTGTAATGTATTTTATATCACATTTCATTGTTTATGATATTGTAGTTTTACAGTTGACAATTTTTTTTAAATACATTCATCCTTCAGACTTTCAGGCATCTCATCACATGTCTTCAGTTCTCTGTACATTGAGCAGTTCTGTGACTGGTTGAATGTCTGGTTTCGTAATTACGTATGTTTTTATTAATTTCTAACCAGTGTGAAAGAAATACATCTACATATTTTATTTTTAATTTTAAAAAAATGTCACCGGAGACATATAAATTAAATTTTATTTTTTTACTATTTAAATAAGCTCGAAAATCTGTAGTGTAAGTCTGTCTAGTACGTCCTCTTATATTCTGTAAAGTTAATTGAAAAGAATATTTGGTTCACCACATTTGTTCAGTTCCTTCTTATTTCCCTCGCCGCCCCTTTACTGCCCTTCAATGCCCGGCCGCAGCCTCTCCAGATTGTCGCTCCAGATTGTTGTGACCAGATTTAAATAGCCAGGTACTTCCAAACCTTCCTCCCTCCATCTCCTCCACTTCCCCACTCCCTTCAACCTCACAACATATCCCATTTGGGGATGCCATAGTCCCACTGGCTCCAGACAGTTATGAGCAGTTGGGACTCTTTGGGACTCATATAAAGAGATACTCTTCAACTCCTAGGCTCCATACAGCCTAGTGAAATTAATTTTTGTTCAAGAAAGATGCCGATATTTGAAAATACTTAATCATTTTCACCCTAAGTAAGATAAAATTGACCTTACTTCAGACACAGACACACCCACAACACACTTCTACCGCTTTACCTCTTTAGTGGCTTTATCCGTAACTATATAGTCAGTCAAGTGAAAAGATATTTCAATTTATTTTTTTCAACGCCTTTTTATTACCCTCCCCGCCCTTTTATTACATTACCCTTCAATTCCCCCCTGGATGTCTCAAGCGCCACAAGGGGGATGATATCCCCCACTTTGAGGATCTCCGATCTGAAATGTAATGTCACAGTGAATATTTTACGATTAAAATGTTACACGCAGTTTTGTGTTTTAATTTTTGTAAATTGTTTTTGTTTTCCTGTTGCCGAATTCGACGTGGTTAGTTGAACCGGTGTGAATCGGCTGCATCTGGAAAGCAGGAAACCAATAGACCGGAAAAAACTGGTTCTTCGCCAGCTATTGAACAAAGACCTTGGTTCCTACGGCTCAACGTGCAACCACGTAATATGACTGCGCACTAGGCTTTAGGCTTCGACGAATTAATGTAAACACCCATCTCTTTAGACTATAGACTAGGACTATTGTAGACCTTACGGCGATCCATTCCACATTTATAAAACTGTTAAAAACTGAAATGTCTTTTTATTTTTTATATTAACTTCTTTTTTATTTAAAAAAAATAAGCATAATGCAAATAATAAGGTCCTGTGAAGCCAATCAATATGGCTTCACAACAGGTTCCTATATATTATTATTTACATTTGTTTTTATACATTTTAATTTTCTTAATATCTTATCTACACAGTTTCTATCATTATTCTTTCATGCATTTCGATCCTCCCATTCTTTCACCATTCACATCATCAAATCCTTTATCTCTTTCTTTCAACTGGTGATCCTGTACAAATCGCAAATGCGCCCCACTGTAGAATTTGGCAGCCACCTCTAATCGGGAGCCCCAAAATATCTGAAAAAAACCCTTGACTCTGGAGAAACGTGCGGTCGGCCCGTTTGATAGATTCGCCTATCTTAACAAACGAATTGTAATCTTTGGAGCACAGACGTCGGGTGGGAATGATGTCCTTGTTCTACCGGTATTTTAATGGAAGTTGCCCCGAGGAACTAGCATCATTGATCCCTTCGGTACCGATACACAGTCAGGAAACACGCCAAACGCGCGCCCAACATTTGTTCACGGTTGACATTTGTCACATGAGAACGGATCGCTTCTACAACTCGTTTTTGTGTTAAACAGCTCAGGTGTGGAATGATCTGCCGGCGTCTATGTTTCCTCACTCCTACAACAGGTTCAACCCTTCATGTCCTCTAAAAGGCCCTCCACTTGAGGGAAATTATTTCCCTCAGGGCCTCCTGTGTGGACTTACTACAAAAAAAAACATCGAAATTTTTTCAACACACGTAATATTAACCTTATTCATGGAGCTATATTTTTTTAACATTATTTGGTATTAAGTTAAATATCTTAGATATATTATATTCCAACGTTCTGTGTCCGTACTTATTTGTGTATTTCGGAACGATTAATCCATCGTTGTTTGTGAATCTAGTGTCATAAATATGTTTCAATGTATATTTATGCGACGTTTTAAATATAAGTTGAATTACAATGTTTTATAACTTTAACTGGTAAATTTTTTGCACTTTGGAATAACAATATGGTATCATGTATCTGTCTGTAAATACTAGAGACAACTAATTGTTTGACAATAGCGTTTTAAACCATTTGGATTTGTTTCAGATCAGTTTTTGTGGTATTTCCGCATATAAATAATGCGACTGAAATATTTTTAGTTTCTGTCCCTTTATCCGGTTTCATCTTTCATTTAGGTTATGTTAATATTATCTTCTTCAATGATTAAATATTACGATGAGGTTCTTAAATCTCAATAAAAATAAATAATAATTAAAAATTGAATTATTTAGGCTTTTACAAAAAGTCAATAGATGTCTCATATAAATAAAAAGTCGGATGTAAATCCGAGACACTGTTTAAGTTTGCAATTGAGTTCGGGTAGAACTTAGGAAACATCATAAAAATAGCTGCCAATAATATGAGATTAAACAATGGAAGATAATATTCACAAATCTTGAATTTGAGATATGATATCGACGAAGATGACACAAATTGAACTTGTCTCATTAGCTAAGTCAGTTGAGCGTTGCCCCGGATAGGCAGAGGACCTGGGTTCGAGTCCCAGATGCGACTGAAATATTTTTAGTTTCTGTCCTTTTATCCGGTTTCATCTTTCATTTAGGTTATGTTAATATTATCTTCTTCAATGACAAATTAATCCGGTCAGGGGGTGGGTGGCGCCGCGTCTACGATCCCACCCAAGTGTCTTAAGTTCAATTCCTCGGCTGGTTAAGTTCTTCATCACGACACAAGCAACATCTTCTGCTTGCTGTGATGGTAGTAGGAGATTTCGAAATATTGTCAGGATTTCGCAACCTCAAAATGTTTGCTATTCTTTGAAAAAAAAAAATTGCCACGCCTGGATTCGAAACCGCGATCAGGGATCGTAACCACTAAACCACGGAGGCCGTCATTAGTGTGAATAGATATTTAAGAGACTCATTAGTCATTAGTAAACTATAATCGATTCTTAATAAAATCTTAAGCTGTATTCTCAAACAGGTTTTTATAATTCTTTTTCAATGCGAATTCCGTACAAGAGTTCTATCTGCCGAGTGGCGCGGTGTCCACAAGTTGGGGTATGTTGTGAAACTGAGTGAAGTTAGGAGGGGGGAGAGAATTACCTAGCTATTCAGATCTCAAATATAGTCACTCAGCACTGCTACATCCATTTCAAGCAACGTTTGGATTCTGAATGGTTGAATGGTTGGGGTATTTTATTTTTTATTAACGAACCATTGTCCAATGACACAAAATACGCAAAAATAAATAAAACAAGAGATACATAAAAAGGTCACCACATACATAATTCATGAATGAAGCAATGACAAAAATGCTCCTTTTTTAAATCATTGAAGATAAATACTAACAACTCTCAAAATTATACTAAAAAGACACGAAAAAGAAAAATTGACGGTGGCAGCTGGGTGGCAGCAACACATCATGGTCTGTCAGGGACCTTGCGCTCTAATCCACTGAGCTACGGGGTACCCAATCCGTCCCGTCATTTTTTATCGGTATCATACTTATATTTCTAAGAACTGTCAATATCATCAAATTTTTACAATTTAAATTACTTTACCCGAAATTTCAGGCTTTTGACGGAGGTACTTTACAAACATCGCATTTTCGTTAATTCGGTTAATTTAATAAATTACTCATTAATATTGTTTAAAGTCAATACTTACGATAATATTGAGTTTTTCTTTAGTAAGAACTACACAAATATCGATATTTTTAAAGAATGTCATTTGCTGAATGACAGCTGTCATCCGAAGGAACCGGAACCGCAGATAAGCAAGAATTCTTTAGCCTAGTGTAAAGGATAATGAATTTTCTTTAAAAAGTACAAGAATAGGCCTCCTGTGCTTCATGTGCTTGCAACTCGTTGTCATAATAAATTATTGCTAATGTCTTTCGCCAGTGCCCTTATAAAAGGAAGATTAATTTCAATAAGTAAACCACGAAAGATTTAATCAATTCTACTTATTTTCATTGGCTTCAACGAATCTCCATCGTTGTCAACTAATTACAATAAAAATAACACACTCGTAATAAAAACAATTCTATATTTAGAAGACCTTTGTAACTTGTGATCGAAATAGGAACGAACTGACTGGAACCGGTTCCTTTCGGAACTTATTGGTATCGGAACGGTTTCAGCTATGGGATTATTTACATGAGACGTTACATCACTATTTACATCACTATTGGACCTACTGAATGTACTAATAAAAAGTAATATTAAGAGGGACGGCTGCTCGACCTGTTTCACACAAAACTTAATTTTGTACTTGAGGCCAAAATACTCACCTACACCTAATGATCTTTTTTTTCATCAAAAAGTATAGTAAATATCTAGTACGGATTAGGGGTAATTTATTTATTTTTGTTTTTCATTATGAAATATAGGCCATTAAAGGAATTGATTTTTCGCTATTTTAGAGGCACCATTAACATTTATTTAGGGGCTTAACGGTGATGTAAAAAAAAGTTTTACCCCGTCTGCTTTGAAAATATAATGAAATATTATTTTTTTTAATATATTAATTTAAGCATTATGGTGGACTTTAAATTAAATTAAAAACGACCAATTTACGTTGCAACACAAATTTTCCGTACATTATTTAAAATATCGATGCGGAAAAGGTTTTTTTTAAATATATTTTGTTTTATTTACGTAATCATATTTTCATAGCAAAAATGTTTTTTTTTTTTAATATGATAAGCCCGCAAATAATTTTCTAAGTGGCCTCTAAAATTGTGAAAATATTTTTTTTCATTGTCTATACTTCATAATTTAAAACAAATATAATAAAATACTTCTCATTCGTACTAGATATTTACTAAACCTTTATTTAAAAAATATATATCATTCAATTTGGATGAGTATTTTGGCCTCAAATCCAAAATTAAGTTATGTATGAAACAGATAGCGCAGCCGTTCCTCTTAATAGAACTCTTAATTGGTCGAATATTTTATTCTTAAATGTTTATCCGTGTAATCAAATCGATTATGATCGAATACTTAGTTTAAAAATTCTTAATTTATTTTTATTCCTTTTGCTACCCGGTTTCGTCGATGACATTTTCCTTCGATAGATTGTAACGCTCTTTTTTCAAAATCTCTCGGTCTAATTTTGACAATTAAATGGATATTTCAAAGCTCCATTTATTATGGCGATAATCACGTTTGAGCTGAAAATGTTCGTTGACCTAGAAACTCCTTCAAATTTGTACAATTTTCATGACGCCAGAGCTGGCTACTTTTTAGATAGACATACGAACAGGTTTTCTGCTTTGCAATTACGATTTATCTACGCGTGATGTATTTTTTTTTAAATAATAATATCTGTTTTACTTAAAATAAATATTATTTTTTATTAATTTTTCTTTCTAATTCTAGAGGTTGTTAAATATCTTAAATGCAGTGAAACTACGTTGAAACACGCGGGTTGGTATAAAATATTAACAGTGTGAACAAAAGTGGTGTAATTTGTTGCCTAATGAATAAATTCCTACTATCAATTTAAAGGACAAAGTGTACAAACATTTTTTATGATGTGGTCGAACAATTCAGAGACATTTTTCAATAACTTCGTTTTTCCCCGTTAACAAGAAATGAATATTTTTGGAGTCGAGTTTGGATTGATGCCTTTAAAATAAATAAAGAAAGTGTGCTCGCTTATCTCGATATTGCTGTACGAGTATATCTTGCAAACGAATGCTGAATCGTTGACTCATTTGATGCTGTAAAGTGTAATCCCTGAATTTATTGAAAATCCGACAAAGGAAGTCGCAATAATCGTAATTTCATCTCTCTCAGTAGATAACCAGAAAAATCTTGCTCCCTTCTTGAGATAACCTGTGGATTTACAACTTTGAGGTACGCCGCTAGTGAAATCCCTGAGTTTTACGAAAAGAGACTTAAATCCTAGTTTCCGTACACCAATCACCGGTGAAATCCTGACTTTTCCTAGCCATTACGGTAAAATCGTGATATTTTTTACTGTACACAAAGAAAACTGGAATTTTCCGAGACTCTACCAGTGAAATCTTAAAATTTCCGTTGACAAACCAGTGAAAACCAGACTATTTCGTGAGTTTTCCAGTGAACCACCGCTTCCTTTGAAAGACCGCTGATTTTGTGGAAGTGTTCATCGAATAACAACGTATACCTCCGTCACCATCACAAGAATTCATTTCTCTGCGTCGCGCGACTTCGTTACAATTCCCCGCGAGCCCGACGTACCGCAGGAGACGGCAGAGAACTCTTCGAGGCTGGCATACTTGATGGTCGGACTTGTCGTTCACATGGCTGTAGGCAGACCCCACCGTCGTCCTCGAGCCTTCAAAAGCGTAAAAACGGCCGAGGAAGTCCGCAAAGTGTACAACGATCTGAATTTGAATCTGACAAACATCTGACGTTAAATTTGGCGGGCCTGATATAGGATAAAAGGGCCTTATTTTCAAAAAGCCAAAAGAGGGGAAAACTCTAGAGAATCTACGGAATCAAAAAACAACCAAACCTCATAAAGTTGACGGGTTCGAAAGCGAAAAACACCCAAATTGTAACGTAAATGAAAAAGCATCCATTTGACGCAAGAAATAACAGACCCTTTACACCGATTGGAAACAAAGGGATTAAACTCATTTTATAGGGTGGGACAAATACTCTAGTCCTAACGAGTTGGAAAAGAACACCGAAATATACGACATCTGTATTAGCCAAACATTTGACGGACCTGATAAAATGGAAACGTACTTTATTTTTGAAGAAATCAAAAGAGGAGAAAGCGCCACAAATTGAACTTGCTTGACAGATTCATTGCACCAGTTGCACAAAGAAAGCTGACTCGTTCTATATACTGGACAATAAATAATCTTATTTTGACAGGCTCGAGAAGAGACCGAGTTACGTATTCGACCAGGCCGTATTTTGGTCGACTTGATATAAACGAAATCATTTTGACGGATCTGTAAAAGTAGATGGACAGTTACAATAAAATACGATATCAATAATCTCAAAGGTGATTTCGAAATTTTGAACTAGTCAATTTTGAAAATAGGGTATTTATAGTACATTTACAAAAAGACTGTGTTGAAAACTGTATTATAAAATAAGATAAACTAGTCAAAATTATTTATAAAATTGTTGTCACTTAGAAAATCGTATTTATTGCAAATAGGCTAAGATTTGAATGATCTGAAAACAAGGACACTCTCTAAAGAAATTGGTCAACTTCATCGGAGTTTGGATAACCAGAAGAAGATGAATAACTGAAGATTTAAATAGAAAGACAAATAATTGAAAAATATACTTCACGCTATAGAAAAAAATACCGTCTCTGAACATCAGAACAGTATTTGAAAAATCGAACATCAGATCGACATTTATAAATCGAACATCAGAGCAACATTTGAAAATCGAACATCAGAGCAATATTTGTAAATCGAACATCAGAGCAATATTTGTAAATCGATCGTCAGAGCAACATTTGAAAATCGAACATAAGAGCAAGATTTGAACTACGCCAAAATGTGCTACGTAAAATCGTTCGTGATCGACGAAGACAAGCGCTCGGCACGCCGCGTGTTGTTCGTGCGCACGACGCGCATTTCGCGCGATAGACTACGCGTGCGCGCACTGCTGGTTGTGGAAGGGATCGGAGCCGGAAACGAGAGCTTCAGAGTCTGCATGTGGGTTCCATTTTTTAAACATAACCTTTTTTATTTTAACTATTCCAACTGATTTATTCAGAAACAGAAAGAATGGTTGTTTTAAACCTTTTCAGTCTATCATGTTTTACTATGTTGTGCAAAATAAATTCGGATTTCTTTATGTTTAGTGTTTATTAATAATGATAATAATGATTAACCCATCAATTTTGCTAATTTATTTAGCGCCATTATTTTTAAATGTCATATCTAGGTGGTTTACGTGAATGTATAAATAAAATTCATGAATATTAAAAAAAAAAATTAGTTTTGTAAAATATGAATTTAATTTTTGAAGACTTGTGACGCGAATGTGAATGGAAGAAGAAGCAGAGGACGCCCGAGGAAGACATGGCACGATCAAGTGAATTAAATACTTGAGTCGGGCCATGTCAGAAGTCGGAATAATAGAAGAGAATGTATGAGACGATGTATGAATGTGAATGGAGCAAGAAGTGTATGCCAAGATCGAGTTGTTTGGCGGTCCATCCTCTCTGCCTACCCCTGCGGCTAAACGGCGTGATGTTAGTTAGTTAGTTAAGACTTATTTAAATAAAACCTTATTTGTAACAACTTAAAAAAAAACTTTGAATTGTATATTTTTGACCAAGTATTGAACAACCTTTGCCTATTGTTATAGCGCTTATTTAATTTGTTCCACGTACAATGTAACTGCTTTTTACAAACATCTACAAGAAATTCGCCCGAAACCAAAGGTTTTTAGTTTATATCTTACTAATAACTAATAATATTTTTATCTTGGTTTCCAGTGGTGGCACACTGCCGGCTCGTCCCTCAGCCCCTTCTTCCGCTTCGCCACCCCGCGTCGATGGACCGTTGCAGCAATTGGGTTAGTTGATTTTTTTTTACCATTTCGGTTACGTTTTCTTTGCAATCCCTGATTTTTATATTAATATTAAAAATTTGGGATATATTAAAAATTAAAAATTTGATTACAATTATTATGAATTTACTTGAAGGTTGACATTTCTCTCAGTTGAAAAGTTAAATATCTGGAAACCTGTTTTGTAAATACATTTTGAAAGTAATCTACACAAGTACCCAATTAAGTTTCAATGTAAATTACAAAGTAATTTTTTTTTTAAATATTTCTTCTTTGTTTTCAGTGTTGGGATCTCCTCAAAATGACCTGAAGTTGGAGCAAACACTAAGCAGGGTGAACTCACAGTAAGTTATCGACATTTAATTTATATTCTAATCTGAATTTTTAAGTGAAAATTATCTACATTAACATTGTGTCAGCTTTCATTAATTCTGTAAAACTTTTCACAAACACTCTACTAATAAACAATATATTTATCACCATTTCACAAAGAACTCCACTAGTGAACAGTATATTTCTCACTACTTAATGAAGAACTCCGCTAATATTATTTATATGTTTCTCACCATTTTACGAAGAACTCCACTTATTTTTTTATTTATTGGGGGCAACATACTATATATATATATATATACATTTTTACAAATTACGTGATTACTTTCCGCTATATAATGAATTAATATCTAATTATTCTCGCAATTTCACAAAGAATTTCGCTAATAATCTGTATGTTTCTCACTATTTCACAAAACACTTCACTAATAAACAGTATATTTCACAAAGAACTGCACCAATGAACAGTATGTTGTTTCTCACCATTTCATAAATAACTGCATCAATAAACAGTATGTTTCTCACCATTTCACAAATAACTGCACCAATAAACAGTATGTTTCTCACCATTTCAGTGGATCTTCTTTGGACTGTGATGATGACCTCCCTTGCAGAGCTCTGGTCCAAATTACTCCAGGCAGTCCAGGAGAAGTTTTCGAAGTAAGCTAATTGTATAATAATAACAATTATTCTCATCTTCTTCCCCATGTTCTATTCGGGTCGGAGACCCATCTCCTAGACAAGGGGCCTCCAAGTGTCCCTGTACTGCGCTACTCATCTACTATAACAATCATAATTTTTGAAGCATCAACCCAAGGGCGCTTTACAAAGCTATGCCTTTAACAGGCCTTAACAACTCCTTCAACAGATATGAGACATTTCTTGTCTTATGTCCTCGATGAATGTTCAAACATTTTACAAATTTAAAAATTGAAGACTTCAATAAATCAATACTATGACATTGAAGTTACATTGAATATGTAAAAAAATAATCCCAAAGAAATATTTCCTTGGAAACTACAAACCATTCTATCCAATACGACAAACCATTGTAATGGTAAATTTTGTGGTTTCGAAGAGTATTTTATTATTTATTTTATTTCCAGACCACCGCCTTGACAGAATCGGCCACAGCTGCGGAAACCAGGTCCTGGCTATCGAAGAACAGGTTTGCCGTGCTGATCCCCACCTTCGCCAATTTCTCTGGGGCGGATCTTCTCAGGTTTGTCACATTCTCCCTCGGCCTCTACTCTTTAAATTCAATCATTTAATTTCTTATTTTCATTGTGAAAATAAAATAAAGGTTTAGTCCGTGGTTCTTGAAGTATCAATCACTTGACACGTCCTTATAATAAAATTTTGTCTGTAATACATTAGCAGACCTCTTGTGTTTAATCCGATCTACACAGCTGTCATATACTTGATCCAACCTGTGAGCTAATCCCGTACCCTGATGTCGCATATCGCCACCTTAACTAGTAATTGCTTTTAATCTATTTTGGCAACTTCACAGGAGAAACAAAAAGTTATTTATGTTTTAACCCTTCTCTTAAGGTGCTAAAAATCCCTCGACCTCCGATGTTGTACACTCATTGTACAGTGAACATATTTAGAGTTTTGTGATTCTTAAGTTGAATAAAAATGAATTTATTTACAATAATTACTAATGTAAATTTTTTTATTAATAGTATACATATGTACATAAGTAAAATATTGTGTACAAGTGCAGAAAATGAGGAAAAAACATCGACCACGCATAAAAACCATGATACATTCATTACTGACGGCTATTACTGACGACTGCACATCGTGGCACAACGAATAAAACCGGGCACCCCTCTCGTAATTTTTTTTATTTTTTATAAATATCATAAAGACATGAGGTTTTCGTAGTGATACTTGTATTTTTTTTAATGCTTAAGGTAGGCATTGAAATCTCAATTTATGAAAAAATGGACTTGGCTAAATTTCTAATTGAGGTAATGATATGTGATCTATGATGTTTTACTAGAGCTCATACATTGTGTTAAAGTGTGCCGGATGATGGGATACATTGCGTTGAAATGACCAGCATTGTAACGGTTAACAAAATGTTTACTTTCAATGAAAAATAATATGATTTTTTTTTTATTTCAGATTATCACGTGATGATTTGATTCAAATTTGCAGCTTGGCCGATGGCATTCGGCTCTACAACGCTCTGCATGCTGAGTGAGTGTTATCTTTTTACTTGGGATATAATACAAGTTTAGGGATTTACTTGAATTTAATAAAAGTAAATGCTTGTTGGAGGTTTTCAAGAACGCAATATGAAATTGATATACAAAGATTTATAATTTTAACACGTTTTCCAGACACGCACCAGCCCGCCTGACTTTGTACGCTAAGAAAGGCGGAGAAAAGCCCTTCAGCGCCATCTACCTGAGAAGTTACCAAGCTTCAGAGCTGCGGAGGAAGCTTGTCACCCTGTTCCAGGTGTGTAGATATTGCAAATCATATTCTGCGTCAAATCTTTGGAGGTCTCTTTGAAGACTGGGACTGTACATTAAGTTTAATAATATTTGAACTATTTGTGTAGTGCCGTTTTTATGAAAAATCATCTCAAAGGTGCTGTTGTAATTGGTTATTGACTTCTTCTTGGTTATAGATTCTGCTAAAATTATCTTTTTTTTTTATTTCTTTATTATTACATTACATAGATACATTTATATAGCATATAACATAATAGAAAATACATAATCAATATATATTATAAAAGACAGTCCACAAAAACGTGCAGCCCTCAAAAACGAGTTCCGGTACGATCAAGGGAGTTATATGGTATGGTAGATCTCTATCACGCCTCTAGGATGAAGGTTCCCGTTTTTACCTAAAGGGCGTGCTTTTGAAGATATAAAGGCTGGAAGTTTTGCCCTCTAGAAATTTAGTCTTCCGGAAAGTTCTAGAAGGTTCGATAAAGCTGTAGAAAGTTCTGGAAGGAGTGGCGGAGTATGTCCGTAAGTCTAGAAGGTTCCAAAACGTTCTGGCTGGTTCGTAAATGCTTTAGAAAGTTATGGAAGCAGAAAGTTCTAGAAGCTTTGAGAAATGAGTGGTGGAGTATCGGTGAGTGTAGAAGGTTCTGGAAAGTTCTAAAAGGTTCGATAATCTTAATTTTAATCAATATTTATTATTAAAAAAAAGTGTTAGAGAGCATTCCACAACATTCCAGAACATCCCGGAACATTCTGGAATGTTGTGGAATATTCGGGAATAAGGAATCAGGAACATCATTGTGGAACATTCCAGAACACTCTCGAATGTTGTCCTGATCAAAGCCGGGTACCCCAGCTAGTATAGTATAATAATTAGCAACAATTGAGAATATTTAAACAACTTAGAATAGTTAAAATGTGTGCACGTGCTATTATGTCTTGTCAAGTTCCCAGTTAGATTGCCTGTTCTAAGAAACCAAATACTCCAGTTACACGTGGTGTATTATTCTGTAAATATTATTTTTATTCAACCTATCTACTAAGAGTGTTATTAATAGCTATGAATAATTTTTAGTGACATTTTTAAATGATTTTTCTTATTAATCTTGATAAAACATAATTACAAAGGAATGTTCGATGTCTGTCTCACTGGGAAATACCTATGTCGAGACAGGTGTAGGAGGAACATAAGTTATATAATTAAATAAGAACAAAGATATGGATGAAATTTTACGATATTATATAGGTGTATAGAGGTTAGGTTGTATACGTATGTTATATTTTGGTAGTTTTATAATCCAGGGGAGAGTAAATGTAAAAATAAAAATTGACTTGCATATGCCTAGAGACAAAGATTAAAAAACGAGTAGGCGCTTCTAAGAATGTGTATTACAGTAGTTAGCAATAATTGAACGACCTGTTTTAATATTCCACAATTATATTTCATACTTAAATTTAGTCATTACATTATTTAACAATTTTTCAGACTCCCCTCTACCCAAAACAATTAACCATTTAATTATCATTGGACCGATGTATGACGTTTTGCAGGTTTTAGTGTTTATTTCTCCTCTTGTTCTTGTAGTCTCCAGATTGGACTACTGCAATAATTTGTATGCTGATCTACATATCGTATATTTGAACAGATAGCAAGAGGTGTTGAAAACGCTTGTCTAATATGTGGTGTCCCCACCAAATACCGTGAAATCACTCGCTTGCCAACACTGACTTTAAGTCACGGAATGAGTTCAGTATAAAATTTGTTCATAGTGTATTAGACAATGATATGCTGCCATCATTGTCTTGTACATAATATGTACCGACGAGGAGCACAAGACAAACTGTAACATTTTTCTGCAACACTTACACAACCAACTATCATTCTCATTCATTAACCAATAAGATGCATGATCTGGGCAACAGGTTTGGAGGTGTTGTTGATATGTTTGCTGACTCCATTTATACAGTAAAGCGTCATCTATACCAGCTTTGATGAATCCTACAATATGTAGTGTTGTAGCGTTAATGATTTGTGTTATAATATTGTTTTGTTTTCTATTTTATGTCACTGTTAAACGTTTGAAAAAGATTGTTCATTACTTGAGGATTTAGAATTTCCATGTACTTGTAATTGGATGAGATGGGCATATAATCAAATAAATAAAAATCAATCATCATACTTGACTAATCTCTGAGTGGGACACATTCTTACTCAGAGGCAACTCCCAGTCAGGTCGGGCAAGGCAGCATACTGATTAAATCCTCCAATATGAATGTTGCAAACTTTGGGGACAAGGCATTAAGCATGCCGGGTTCACATTCTTAGAATGACCTGCCATTTAATGTAAGGTCTGAATCTAGCATTGAGAACTAAACCTAAAAACATATTTCTTTAGAAAAACCTATATTTTTCACAAAATTATCCAAAGCTCCTTTGGAAAACTTGTCCAATAAAAAATACTAATTAATCTTTACTTTCCTTGATTTCAGGATGGCTCAAGCAGATCAGAGATTTCAAACATCTACGTGGCTGGACCAAACGGTATAAAGATTCATCTGACCGACGAAGTGATTCAGAACCTCAAGAACGACTCCATGTTTCGTCTAGAATCTGTCGAAGGAGGTATCATAATGAAACCGGCGTAAATATAGTATCATATCATAAATGAATTTTCAAAATACTCGTACCGACCATCTCACCATTTCTCCAGAGTGGTAGACATAGTGGATAGAACACCATAAGCGTCCGTCCTTTTATAAACCTCTCACATCCCTCAATTCCATGCATACCTACATATTACTTTTCTTTTCTTGATATGACTATCTCAAGTATTATATTCGCTCGATCAAGCCACGACTTCGTTAGACATCTCCGACTTCCTTGAATGTCTCCGTCTTCCTTGGACGTCTCCGCCTTTCTTGGACGTCTCTGACTTCCTTGGACGACTCTGGCTTCCTTGGACGTCTCTGACTTCCTTGGACGTCTCCAACTTCCTTGGACGTCTCCAACTTTCTTGGACGCCTTTGACTTCCTTGGACATTTCCAGTTACTAGATATCTTGATGATAATATCAGCATTATTTTTTGTTGTTAGATTTTTTTCTCTCATTAATCTAACGTCTTTAAGCCTATTTCTGTAGTGGTACGGAGAGAAAAAATGGAACCACATACCAGTATTGTGACACACAATCTTTGCTTCATGCACACTCATACATCTCCTAATGTAAAAAACTGTGCAATACAACAGCCTAGTTGTATATATCTAATTACTACACAAGTGTTAGCTTTTCCTGAAGATGAGTTAATTCGTAAGTAATCACTGTGGTATTAAAATTCACTTTGTCCAAATAGTTTTTAAGCATACTTTGCAATTTCTCTCTCTCTCTTTGGTTTAACTTTTAGTGTGCCGAAATTACCCATCACGCAAAATTTGTATTCATTGAGCACCGGCGTATCCGATCGGCAATGTCAAAAAATCATTTCTCTTAATATAACTAGCCATTCTGGGGAAACTACTTATCATAGAAACATACAATTTTTATAAATATATAAATATCATTATCCGGTAAGATGATAATACAATTTACCAAAATGTCATTTTGCAAAAACCAAGTAAGTTTTTACGAAAATGAACAGTAATTTTACCCCAGGCACACTACCGAAGTATTAGATCGCGGTAGCTCGGCATTCCAAAGGTTAAACCAGACTTTGAGTTCAAAACCCGGTGAAGTTCAAATAAATTTTCTTAAAAAGTATTTATTTACAATTGAACGTATGGCCAATTTTCACCTACATGGCAGTTGTTGATACACTCAGCTTTGCCCTGGTGAGAACACCATCATTTCGAATCGAAACATTGATTGAAATTACTTTAGCTACGTTCTTCTCCTTCTCCCCAGTTTCCTTCCTTCACGGAATATTTCCCGAAAGAGGGTGACATAGTTACACTGGCTACAAGCAGTGTAACGGTTGTGTGGTGACATAAAAAATATATACAAACATGTTATATATTACTGATAAATGTTCAAACAAACGATTTAACAAAAATGGCGTTATTCTGCGCTAGAATTTCGTGAGCAGACCTAGGAATGTTAATGTTTTATGAATAATGAAACATTATCAAAATACAAGTGCTATTCAAATCTAATTTCTGAAGACTTGTCAATAAGTAATTATAGTCTCGTCAAAGAGCAATACTTAAAGTAACCGCTACTCTTGACTTTTGTTTTTGTATTTGGATTTGGATGAACTAAAGATAAATCTTTGAAACAAAATCAAAAAGTTTCTCCAATTGATATTATGTGTTATTTTAAACAAATTGTAAAAATGTGCAATTAATTTAGCAATATTCATAAGAATTTTATTAATAATATTTTATCGTAACAATTTGTTTTTAATAAAATTTGTCATTAATTTTTTTATAATTTATTATTAAAACACACACTATTTTTAAGTGTTTAAAAAAAAATATATATATATATATATATGATAATATATATAAATTGAAATACGTATTGTTATAGCTTCAGCTATATTTTTTAAGATGTGAAAATTATATTTTTAAACAAACATACATTTTATTAAAAAATCGTATGGTGAAATGAAATTTTTGAATTTTTTATAAGAATTTTGTGTATATAGGATGTAACAGCACGTACCCAGCAATCTTATTTCTCTGGTAAAAAAAAAAAAATTTTTTGTTTTCACTTGTTCTCTCTTCTCACTTATCGGAGTAACCACCCAACCCCCCACCTCAACCCTAAATACCAACTTTTTTAATGTTTTAAAGTGAATTTTTTTTAAATTATTCTCCAGAGACCAAAATACCATTTGAATTTTTTATTCCAAATATGCTTGGGAATCACTGGTTAATTTTGTCGGGTACATGCTGATACCCTGTATATATATATATACGTTAATCCATTGTGCTGGGTCATTTATGGTTATTGTTTTATTGTTATTGAGTAAATAGGATTATTAGATTGCCATGATGTTAGTTATCCTCCGATAGGAGAAGAGGAAGAGTTGTCTCGCTTGTGACATGCAATTTGCATGTAACAGAAAAGTTTATAGAAAAAATATGTATATTTCTAATAAGCTCAAAAAACTATGTTTTTATTTTAGCTTTTTTAAGAGTTCACTTTTATTTTTAGGCAGCTATATACGTATTTAAAAAAATAAACATTATGAAATATTATTTGTGCATTGACATCAGACATCTTCAATGGTGCATTGGTGAAGGTAGTTGGCTTAGAGGTCAGGGGTTGACTTTACAAAAATGGCTGTCGAGTTTTTAAAATCCGTGTACTTCGTATTTTACATGCTGACCCATCAAAATATTTCGTTATTTTTTTTAATTTAGAAAAGTATAATAGAATACCCTTTCGCCTAATTGCCCAAAGCAGCAAAAACGCTTAAGCGTAGAGCCATAGTGTCATGAAATTTGTACGGATTTTTCTTTTGTGAAATTTCTAGATCAACGCAACTATTTTCAGCTCTTGGCTTCATTTCCATCATGAGCTATGGAACTTTGAAATGTTCACATATATTTTTTATAATATAGGGCAGTATGCCACACTATGATTAGTTCTATATTTTTCTATTTTAAATCTCGGACCAAGCCGGGTAGTAAAACTAGTTAGTAATAAATAACTGTGTACAAATTACATAGCACGTTACTTTTAAGGTTAATTGAGAAAATGTACACAATATTCCATTAAAAGTCTGGTCAGTAAGTGCACCAAACTTCTATATCGCCAATCCCTCCCTTCCTACCGTTAAATGTTGACACGAGTTATTCATCATTCAATACAATGTTCACATAAATAAGCCATTATTTAGTAACGCCAAAATTAATTTTTTGTTCAATGTAAAAATATTATATTGTTGTGAAACAGGGGGTAAATTGAACCACATTAGGATATGAAGGGGCTAAGTGAGACCAGGGTAAGACAGGGTCAAATGAGACCACTTGAAATATGAACTAAACCCAGAGTAATATTTCTTTAAAGATACAAAAAATATACATATATTTGGTAGTATGTAATTTAATGTACTGTAATGATGATTGATTTTTTAAGGGTTTTTTCACCTCGTTATTAATTCATTTGCTCAGTTTCATAATATTTTTTTTTTTATCATATGGGTATGTATTGTTTTTTAAAAACACAAACATTACGGAAGATTATTACTTAAGAAGCTTATCGTTTTGAAAATGAAGCAAAAGTTAAATATGTATCTCAATTAAGTGGCTGGTTCATTGAGTTTAAAATATTGTATTTCCATTTTTTTTTTTATATCTAGTTAATGTTGTAGTTTATGTTATATAGAAATAAAGTAAAGTAACTTTTCAGAAATGATAAATTTTTTCAAATTCCAATTTTTGCTCAGGAAGTAAAACTAAAACTTTTTATTGTGAAAAATAAAATAATCATGGCACACGTGAATAACGTCCACGAATAAACAATTTCTCTTTCATTTTATACTGTGTCAATATCAAACTAACCAGAGATTCTGAAAATCTATCCTGGTTTTTTTTTAAATTGATTTCTAGCATTTACACTCCCAGGAAACAAATAGCCGTCGAGTCTCTTGGGGAGATATTTCTCCCAGTCCGAAGCAGACTCGTAAAAGTAATGCTATCTCATTTTGTACTATAGTAATTAATATATATGATTCAATCTGAGTTAGAAAGAGAAAAACGCGCTTTTTATTGCCATTTAAAAGCTTACCGTGCACATTTAAGACAATTGATCATTTATTATCAAGACTCGAGGGGTTATTTTTCTTACATATGTATTACTTGCACTGATTTGTTATTGAGACAGATAAGGCAGCATTTCATTCAAAATAATTATATCAGTAAACATATTTTTCAATTTTCTATTGAAGTTCACAAAAAAAATGCATTTTCACTGAGATCAATTTGACGGTATTGTTTATTCGTCGATATTGTAGAATATTCTAGTGTTTTACGCACACTCTTCATGTTACAAAATTTTGAATTTTATAAAATTATTTTGTTGTAATTAATGAAAGTATGATGAATATGGTTAAGATTTATAACCTTGGGTAAAGTTACCTCAGAATTTGTATTTTATTAATTAGTTCTTGTTTGAAATTACATATATATTATGAAACATATTTTACATGCCAGATCTTAAGCTAATGATTGGGATATATTGGCCTGTAAAATGTTACATTAATCATCAAGCTATCAATGTATAATGGATAAATAGGATGTCACTAATATGTCCGTATTTTAAAAATATGAAATGATGTTGCAATGGGTTAAATACTGTACATAAATTTTTTTTGTTATATGCACTTAATTTGGTGTAACAGATGGTGCACATGCTGTATATTTTTTATAAACATTTAATTTTATTTTGTCCAACAAGCCCATTTAAAGTTTAAAAAAAACTGCATGACTGTGATTTTTCAGATGAAATTATCTCTATAGTAAAATTAACCGTTGTTAACATAATGAATAAAATATATTTTTACAGATTGTCAAACAATAGTTATTTTTTAAAATAATATACCATAGATAGTGTAAAAGATATTTTTGATATTGCAGGTACAATAATTTTAAAAGTTAATTAATTTGAATGCTTAATGATGTTATTAAATATGATTAGAAGTTTAAGCTGTTAATTTGTATCTATAGTTTTTTTAGCATTTTTTTGTGTCATCTGAAACATGAATTTAAATCTATACTGTTAAGTTTTTGCCGAATTTGGGTTTTCAGTAGAAAAGTCTAGATTTTTTTTATGTTGTAATCTATGTGGCCATATACTTTATGTACTACCTGTTAATTTCAATAAATATGTGTATTTAGATATAAATTGTGTACTTTTTTTCAATCGCCTTATAGTTATTCTGGTCTCTTTCAATGGAAGCAATCTTCCCAACAAACCCTCTATCGGTATGCTTGATGTAACTCTTAGTGACCAGCTCAAACACGGGGACTGCATCGAATCTAGGGTTAAGTTAACCTTTCAGTAGCTGGGCGCACTGTTCTGAGCTTTCAGATTCTATAATAGTACACAACTACTGACCCTGTATAAATTTACAGTCAGGAGAATGCCAAACACATACTCAAAATTTGTATATCCACTCAATTTCCCCAGTCCAGAATACTGATTGATTTTTAATTTAACTGTTCACAATTAAAATAAACAAAAATTTGTTCATGCTGCCTGTTGATTTATCTATTTATTTATACTGGGTTTTTACAGATTTTTTTTTTTTCACTTACGTGAGAACAATCCAGTTATAAAAGCACAGTTAATATACACAATTTACATAAAATTACAAATAATCAGGCAAAGGATCCGGATAAAAGACCGGTCAGTGGCTGAGTTGGCATCGCATCTGGTTCTCACCCAAGCGTCGTGAGTTCAATTCCTCGGCTGGCTAGCTCCTCCATCACGACACAAGCAACATCTTCGGCTTACTGTGATAGTAGTAGGAGATTTCCAAATATTGTCAGGTTATTCGTAACCCGGGATGTTTGTCTTTCTTTTATAAAAGAATTTTTAAAATCTATGACAAAAAAAATTATATTTGTGGCCTTACATAGAAAATATTGTAAATACGGCAATAGTTCGTTGACGTAACGCTCAGGCGGATATTTGTTGCCGGCCAATCCTGACTACTTTTCCTAAAACGCGAAGCAATTGAGTGGATGTAGTTCATATTTTTCAGTTGAGAATGCGTAGTTTTTACAGCTTCTTCGATTTTTAAATAATTTACCCGCTCTTGTATTTCCTCCTTCCTACAATATAACATTCACAACACTCGCTCATTCCCCTCCAAATAAGTTAGGTATTGATTTAGAAGAGGTATGTAGACATTTATTGTGAAATAGCAGTGTATCGGACATCACCGCCTCTCCCGGAATGTTTTGGCGCAGCACGTTTGTTATAAATAGAATATTGTTATTTGTTAATGTATATAGCGGGCGGTCTGTGACGAGTGTGTTCTCACAGACTGCCCAGACTTGAATGACCTGAAATAAAGCGTTAGAGCAGTACTGCGGTGGGAAACTGACAGACTTGTCAGGCATCCACACGGAGCACTAGGTCTGCACGTTGCAGACCGCCTTAAATAGCCTGCAAAAGCTATTTCGGGTAGTTAGCATTCGACTGCCTGCCCGACTAGACGCCTTCTCTCTCCACTGCCCGCTCTGACTTCTGATCTACCCGCATTGTTTTCTTCTGTCTACCGCTTACCTTGGACCCCCATCGGACTACTGCCTCGGACTGGACCCAAATAAGCAACGTCACACAGACAAGGCCCGCAAAAGTCGTCAATAAGGGTCTTGTCGTTAGTACCGTTCCTCCTTGCAGAGGGAACGGTAGGGAGTGCTACCTCCCCTCCCAGCCCCACTCCGCAGATTGGGATCAGCTGCCTCATTCAGTTCGTTTGTGTGATTACGTCTGGTTACGTCTGGTACAAGCAGACTTAAAAATAGGTTCCATTGTGAAATGGATAAGCAAAAATTCCGGGTTCTAATCCTGGACACACCATTTTAAACAAAAAGTCTGTATGTTTTCCATTTCATTGCTTAAATAATTCTCCTTCTTTGTGGACTTTTAGGCGTCCAACTTTAGACATATGCCTCCATCATTTTTTTCAGGTTTTTCTATCGTACTAATAATTAATATTATAAATAAATTGAAAACAATAAATTGATGCGTTTGTTAATATAATATACTCACTTTATTTTCAAATAAATATCTGTTTTACAGCTTTTTACTATTGTTACAATAATTTTAGGATAAACATTTAGTAAATTTTTAAGTAAACATAATACATTATGTTGTTATCATTACATACTACTAGCATAGCTATCAATACAGCTTCAGATTTAGGCCAATAAGGAGTAGGAAGCAGTATTTATACCACAATTCTATTAGTTATTATAAAAATAAAATAATTATTACACACTTTTTATCACACATTGAAGCATGGTTTGTGACTTTGCTGAATTGTGTGTGTGCTGACATCTGTAGTTTATTTTATGAAGCTTCTACCATTACAGTGTTCTGTTGATAAAACAGTTTTATTCTGTAATTCAAATTTTTATGAATTTTGTACATCAATACGCATAGCAACTCATTAATGCTTTTTGTATTAACGCTATGTATTCAAGGGAAGGTCATTTCTATTTTATTGTTAAAAAATCAACCGTTGTAATGGAAGGACTAAGGAGCAATATTTGGAAAGGGAGATTACACGAATCACAGACATATTAACATTTTATCGTAAAACTTATGTCTACGTAATATGAATTGATATGTTTTATACCACAAAGATCTTATATTCTACTCACTAATAAATAGTTTTCAATACCAAGACAATATCTGGTTTATAACTATTTTAAATATCCAACATTTTAGGCCTCTACTACCTGGTTTGACAAGAACTCAATATAAAATAAATGTAAATAAAAACTATTGTTTTATAATTTATTTAAGATACAATGTTTTTCTCTGCTTAAATTGACATGACACGTCGATCATGCATAATATTATATTTATTTTATGTAATTATATTTTAACTGTTTCTATATTTATTGCCTGAATAGTATGAATGGATAAAAGCCAATAAAAAATCATAATTTTATAATACCATTTTGTTGTTAAACAAATAATAAAAGCTGACATGGCAAAGGCGTTAAGCGCGTAAAAAGATTTATTTTTTAAATTATATGCATTCATTTTTGTATTTAACGACTTCTCAGTATCTGGTGAGAAATATATTGAACTTTTTGATGTATTAATAAATAATAATTTTATAATGTCTAACCCTCAACTTTTATCACATTTCCGACAATCTTTCATATTAAATAAGCATTAAACTACATTAATTCTAAATTAAACACCAAAGAATTAATTCATGATGTAAAAAAGCCTCGTTTTGAAGCAAATATTATGGCATAATTACTTTATTTAAATATGCAATCATGTGTGAACCACTCAATATAATTACCAAACGAAATTGCAATACTTTTGATTTAACAAAACTAACATCTCATTTAAATTTGTTAATTTTAATATGAACTGTTAAAAAAGAGCTATGGCGTCCCCAATTTTAGAAATGGTGTGAAACTGAAGGTTGCAAGGGGGAGGAGAAAGATATTGGGAACAGGAAGGTTGGAATGTTTCTAGTTATTCAGATTTGGTCACTTAAACTAAAGCCATTTCAAACAACTCTCCGATTCTGGATGGTGGAATAAGTGGAATGGGATTAGAGGAGGTAAATAATATATTGATAATAACTAAAAAATAGATATGGGCAGTGGCGGTTCTTTACAGAGGACACTGGGGAGGATCCCCACCAGACATTCCAGAATTCGCAGAAATATAATCAAATCAAACAGACGTCAGTCCGCTCCGCATGCTTCCTTGTATCTTAACTGTACTAACGCAACACTGAACACTAGCTCGAGACTCGAGCACTGACTTTACTGTGCGTACAGTGTCCTGCGCAGTCAGGGGACGTCACCGCTAATCATCGGATTTTTCCCCTTGAAATTCGTAAGTGCATTTAGTATTAGTTTCCTAAGCATTCCGTGAAACCACACACGCTCACTTTTATGTGGATTTCAAGAACACAGGAACAAACTATTAAATCCTTTCAAATTATTGGACTATTTATTTTCGATCAAAAAAGTTACATTCGTTTCGGGTGAGAATCGCACGCTTTCGAATTAAGTTCGATGATAATCTTGCAAGATATTGTGTTATATTTATTATCTTCTTCTTTTATTATATAAAGAAGAATATCCCGGGCAAGAGATATTTGTTTGTATTGTATACAAATCTACAGTTTTTATTCCGAACTTGATGAAATTTTGCACACTTGACTTTTGCACACTTGAAACAAGAGGAAGGTCACTGTCTACACGAGGTTTCTAAAAACCCATCCCCTCCCCCTTTCCCACCCCTTAAATGAGAATTTTGGTATTTCTTGATGAAATTTTGCTCACTTGATGTTCAAGGGGTAACAAATCAAAACCTCAAAACTTTCCTCCAAACCATTCATAATCCCGGGCAACACCGGGTACTTCAGCTATTACCATGTAAATTGGTATGTACCTATAGAGATTTTGATTAATTTTGTGTTTAGACATTTGTCCAATTACGTTTTTGCTTGAGATATTTTATATTCTCCGGATAAGGCAATTTCAGTACATGTACAAAATGTCGGTCCCCACCATCGAAGGTGCTCGAGCCACCACTGGGTATGGAAAATGGTACACTAATACAGGGTGATCACAACATCATGCAATATTCAAATAAAGTGTAGTTTTACCACTTGTTAGAAATGAATGTATGTAGCTACTTATTAGAAAAATTCTAAGTACTCAGTTGTTTGACATAAATGAAAGTACTTCCATAATGTTGAAATAAATTAAGAAAGCACTTATGAGAAATAATTTAAGTAAGTACTTAATTAGAAATAAATTTAAGTACTTATTTATAGCTAAATATGCCTCAGCCAGATTGATATGTATCGTTAACAATTTAGTCTTAAGTATTTTTTTAACATACAATACTATTTATTTATGTTATTAATAAATTATTTGGAATCTACAATGGAAAAAAACACCAATATTTAAACAGTTATTCGCATAACGGTAGATAAAAGAGGTATTAATAGAATATAGATACTTCAGGTTTTTTAACCTTTGACTGCTCACCCGTGTATTATTATGTATTATTTATGGTGTTTTTTAATACCTTTTTTTTCGGATTCCATTTTCAAATTTGAGAGTCGGGTGAAAATTATCAGATCATGAAGCTAGTTTTTTTAATGTTTATATGGAATATATTTGTGTTTCAAATGTTTCTGAGTATTTTTAACTTGAATTTCCAAAAATCATTTTTTAAATCAATAAAATAAATGGGAGAAAATAGAGAAAGTTATGAATCAATATAAATATTATATTCGTGGTAGACTAAAAGCACAGAGCATTTAAAATCAGTAGTTTATAAAAAAAATCCTCAGTATATTTTTATAGTGTTTGCGATAATTATATAGGGAAAGGTTCTTTTTTGCAAAGGTAGCATGTTCAAAAACAATGTTGTATTAATTTTTATTAATAATTTGGTTGAATGCGTTTTTTTAATCACTTTTATGCAGAGATTTTGTTAAATTGGTTTAAACATTCAAGCAAAAAACAGCAAATTTTGCAACCTTTCACTTTTAAATTTGACTTTTCATATTACATTTTTACTTAACACGTGCGTGGAAAAAACCTACGTGTATACACGTCCATTGAGGAATATTTTATATGACAGAACATCTGTACTTTATATACTAAAAACTGATTTTATATGTAAGTGACTGTACGTTGCCACGCGCTGACTTTGCTATATTATTTTAATAATTTTCTATTCCGCAGCAAACACCATTCTCAAGTCCGTGCTGTCCTAACACATCCTAGAACATGGGAAAGACGTTAACACAGAATTTCACCTTTCCTAGGCGTGTATGAACGTATTTATTTATGTGCGTTGCTACTACTGTCACATTACAAAAATAAAATGATTCTGATTAACAGTACGTCTATAGACGTAATTGAAAATAGTAATGAATATTTCAGTGCTATTACAGAGTACAACAAGGTCTGAACGCGAAGTAGGTAAACTACCAACCAAAAATGCCCACAGGTTTTAACCTTAGTTAAGAGTGAAAAAAAAATTATTTCTGTTTATAGATTTAAATGATTACAAGTGAAATTTCAAATATTTGACTTAGTGATTACAAATACATGTTTTTTTTCTTAATCTACGACACGTGTTCGCGTCATCTATTTAAGATTTAGGTACGTTTGCGAAACTGAGACGATAACGTGTTTTTTAAACACAAAAGTTATTGTTATAATATTTATCTACACATTTATAATATTTATGTTAAAAACTATACTTCTAGAAACCAAAATACTTTGCACGAAATACAAAATTTACTGGCAGAAAGTTTCATTGGCTGAAAAAGAAAAGACCGATTTTTACGGCATTTATGACCTGACATCTTTGAGTGAAATGCTGAACTATCTTTCTTACCGAACGTTTTAAAACTCCTCCTTAACAATTAGCCTTCAATATAAATGCCTAGCTACAGCAGCGCCTCTAGCGGTAGATGAACAATTAAACGGGCGTATTGTTTGAATTTCGTAGATATTAATATTTGCATCCGATTATTATATAAATAGATCGTAGTATTGCTTTGCTCGAGCCCTTCAGATTCCCATTTACATATTATATCGGAGAAACGGTGACTTTTCTACAAAATTACACTGCAGTTTTTCTAAGGACTATAAATTCATGTTTTTGGACTCGGCTATATTTTTTTTACCAATGCATACTTTTCCTTCTGATTTTTCACATTTAAATGGTATGTTATTTGGCTGTTATTAACGTGGAGAAATTGACTAAATCAATAGAAATCCACCATGCTGGAATTGATTATCTCTGAACAAGATCGGCGGCCATCTTGGGTGTCAGTTTCTAGGCATTTACATAGGAAAGTGATTGTTGTTTTTGTTCATCACACATTGATACTGATATATAAAGTAATACGTAAAGCTTAGATTTTATTATAGCGTATTCATCGTGTGAGTGTTTCACGGGGTTAAATAAACCAGTGATAATAGCAAAAGCTTCAGAGCATACCTATATGTGTATAACCTATACTTTAAAGTACAGCTCAAACCGTTTTTTGTGTGTGTGTGGTTTTTTTAAACAGCGATGTACATTTCAATTTGGGGAATCAAAACTTTAGCCTTATCTTATTTTAAATATTAAATGTCTACAGTCTCAACCATTTCAGCCAGAAATACGAAAATATCAAATAAAACTAGTGTCAAAAATCCTTTCCAAAATTCTTTGCAAGAGTCAATAGGGTTGGATAAAACATTCCGAGATTTAATTATGAAACGGTTATGACAATTATTTATTTCGATATAAACTATTCTAACAACCATTTGAATACGCCGTTTTATTCCATTCAAAGCTATTATAATCCATTATTGGGCTCTGAATCGAACAGTGTTTACTGATTTGTTGTAATTATTCAACTTTATCGACAGATTTGGTATTTTTCATCACAAAGGGAATATTTCTCAAAAACAAAATCATTCTTCGGGCAGGTACCTACCTGTATACTTCTACCTGTATACTTTTGCAGTGGTCATAGAAATCACATTATTTTGTCGGGATTACTTGAATTCTGACAGCTGTCAAAACTAGGAATGTTTTATCCAAGATGGCGGAACGAATAGCATCCCACACAAAAATAAACATTCAAAACAGAATAGAACAGTTGTATTATATACAAATTGATTTCTGTTTCAGCATATTTATAGTTTTGTGAGCGATATTGTTAAGTTTTTGGTTTGTTTGATTAATGAAGGGAGTTTTTGTAGGATGTAATCCGCTTTTCTCCGGCTGTATGCTGGATGTCATTGACCTTGATTTGGTCCATGGCGACTGGTCCGATGCAGACAAGAGGGTCTTTAAAGTAGGAGCACACCTGGAAATAAAGATTGAATATTAAAATATTTTTAATAAAAATTCTACTTTATTATTATCACTGCTGCCATCTATCGGGGAATTTAAAAAAAATGTGTACCTGCTGTTAATAAAATTGTCTTCATAATTAAACTTTTGTAATTTGTTTTTTTTTTATGTATTGAACGGGCAATTCCAAGAAGTGTTATCCACAACAATCAGAGAGAAAACGATTGTCGCCAATGTATAGAAGACCTTCTACTCCTAGGCCCCAGACAGGCCAGTAAAATAGATTTTTTGTTCATGAAATAAATTGGGTTTTTTTAATCTTTGAATAATTTCAGCAGAAGTAAGGAAAATATTAGATTAATTCTGGCACACGGACACGCCCACAACATACGAAAGAAATCGATACACTGCGTTGCTTAAATATCACTACTTAAATGTGATTCAGATCTGATTACCAAACACGGCTAAAGCCGTTTCAAGCAACGTTTCGATTCTTGGATTTGGATGTTTCTCACAATTATTTGGCAACTTGTTTTATTTTGTAATGGAATGTTCAGTGACCAGGTCTAAAGAGTGCAGAACTTCCCAAAGTTTCTATTCCCCTCCCCCACTTCCTTCAGTCTCACAAGATTCCCCAAATGTTGATGTCTAAGTTTCACCGCCTCCGGGCAGTTGAAATATCTTCCAATAATCGCATAGAAAAAAATTCTTATATCACATTTTAACCGTTTTTTTTTTACAATAACTCCACGCAGGAACCTCTGTCATGTTTGGGGATGCTATGTGGAGAGTATTTTTGTATGAGGGGTAGGTAGGAATCTGAAGGTCAGTGCGTCCAAAAGTGCCGGACGTACGAATCCATCCCTCCCACTAAGGTGAAAGGCGATGATGAGTCGGGAGAGTCCGGCTGGAGAGCTCAAAGAGTCTCTCTCAATCGACAGACGCATCCGCTACAAAGACCTGGACAAACCTCACCTGCTCCCCCAACGTATCGACCCACTTAGGGTGACCTATGCCAGAGGTGTTGGTTATTCACTGAAATACCCGCCTCCCACATTGCAAATATCTGCTTTTCGATATTAAAATTCTGATCAGCTACCGTAAAACTCTGCATTTCAATACGTGCCAACCTTAGCAGATAAATCTGAAGAGTGCTAAAAAAAATATTGTTTTTGAAGGGTTCACTTTGTAATTTCTTCCTTAGATGGAATCCACCAAGAGTTTTCCAAGAAAGTCTATATATAATTCAGAAGCTTTAAAAAAAACGTGTAGCTTGTGTTCGACAAGATTTTCCATCACGTAGTAAAAATTTCCCCGCGAGGCAAAAAATACGTTAAATTTATCTCATCTTATAAAAGAAGCATACGTTATCACAGCGCGAAAAGCTCAGAAAATTCCCAAGGCGTAAAAAGTCTGCGAATTTTTTTACATTATTTACTTGGCAAAACCTTTTAGGGTGTGAGCGAGCGGTGATTACTTACAGTGTCAAAAATTATATCCTCGCCATATTTGAAAATGTTATATTTCCTAAATCCGGTACCTGCGTATTAGATGTCAGGCCCGGACGCACAATATGACTAAAAGATCTGTAACATAGGGCTACCAAGTTTGTAGGGTCTACTGGACTGGATAAATAAATCTCACAATCGAATAATAGGGAGGTGTTTTCATTTACACGAATTATGTCGAATGAGAAGAAAAATTATAAATATACATGTTAGTAACTGAGTGGACAAATGCGTCAGGTATTGAACCCACCCAGACATCGTGGGTTCAATACTGCCGTGGTAAGTAGAAATAAAGTATCTTCCAAGGAAGATGCTGTGTTTTTATTTACCACGACCGTGGGTATTTTACATACTGCCGTGGTATGTAAAAACACAATATCTTCCTTGGAAGATACTTTATTTCTACTTACCACGGAAGAATACCTCTGCAAACTAAGTCTTTCATCAATGCATTAGTAATATTTTCCGCTTATAATGATGGTAGTAAGAGAAACTTCAAAGAAAAAAAAGTCAAGTTATTCGTAATGCTGGATTCCCACTATATCTATTCTATGGTCCATTTCATAGAACGATAGTTGAAGTC
This sequence comes from Halesus radiatus, assembly GCA_022606495.2. Classification (NCBI taxonomy): domain Eukaryota; kingdom Metazoa; phylum Arthropoda; class Insecta; order Trichoptera; family Limnephilidae; genus Halesus; species Halesus radiatus. Next base: position 43,237 of record JAHDVE020005795.1, on the reverse strand, counting down.
GATTTAACATTCTGCTAGATCATAGAATAGATGATGCTTAAGTGAACCAATACAAAAACGATTACGTAACAATCACTAGTTTGAGGAAAGCGTAAACAGGGAAAAAAACTTTATTTTAGACTAGTGATGCACATCCCACGGCTCGAGGGCATGTATTTAGAAAACTTTGTATCTAGCCATAAAAATATTACTTAGATTCTTCTCTGCACAAAAAAGCATTTTTGGTAAATCGTCGGATATATAAATATGTGATAAAAATTAGTTTTGGTATTTATCGGTTAATAGCCATCTATCGAATTTTTGGGTGATTATTTTTCATCCGAAATATTATTACTACCAAAAATAAGCAATTTAGTGGGCGAAATCAATAATAATTATTTAAATAGGTAATACACTTATAGCATTAAAGCACCTCTAATTCTATAGTTATAAGATTTCGGTAAGCAACACTAATTTTATAGTTATAAGATTTCGGTAAACACCACTAATTCTATAGTTATAAGATTTCGGTAAGCACCACTAATTCTATAGTTATAAGATTTCGGTAAACACCACTAATTCTACAGTTATAAGATTTCGGTAAACACCACTAAATCTATAGTTATAAGATTTCGGTAAGCACCACTAATGCTATAGTTATAAGATTTCGGTAAGCATCACCAATTCTATAATTATAAGATATCGGTAAGTACCACTAATTCTATAGTTATAAGATTTCGGTAAGCACCACTATTTCTATGGTTATAAGACTTCGGTAAGCACCACCAATTTTGTAGTTATAATATTTCGGTAAGACACTAATAAGTAAATCGTTAATACATAGTGAAACCACAAATTGATGATATCTTTGTACGAAAAATTTTTTTTTTCATTATAAAAACATTTTTAGGTTAAATTATGTTTTAATATGATTGTATTTTTTTTTTAAATCTTTATTACTTTCTTTGGCTTGGTTATTTTAGACCGAACCAGTTTCACCTTATAACAAACATCTTCAGACTGGTGCAATTTAAACTAAATTCTACTTAGTTTAAATTATACCAGTCTGAAGATGAAACCGGTCCGGTCTGAAACAAACGAGTGGGAGGAAGATAAAAAAGTTATTTTAATAAAAAAAAATCATTTTAAAATGAAATACCAACATAAATTGACAGTTTCAAAATGAAAAATAATTAAAATTCGGTCCTGGTGCGTTTTCATGTTGTAAAAATGGATTTTGTAGCATAAAACATGTATTAAATTGAATGAAAATGTTTCAATTTTAATGTGCTGTCACCAGCGAAATTTCTAAAGCACAAACTCCACGGAAATTTATAAATACAAAAGGAAAATCTGCTGGATCTACGTAAAAAGATCTCCTAAGTATTTTTCCGTGTATTACGTTGCCAAAATAATGAAGTACTCGTAAAATATTAGGACATCACTCAAAATGTACTTTTATGGTTTGGTGAAAATTTGACAAAATGTTTTTAATGATGTTTTTTAGGATTTTACGATGGAAATGTATTATGTTGTGATATTTTGATAAAATATATGCAAAAAGTTGTTACGTTGGAAATATATTAAGAAGTGAAAATTCAAGATTTACATACGAGTAGTTAGATTCTATTGAGGCCTAGAAGCACGCCGATATTTAAAAAAATGTCTTTCATTTATCTTTTCGATAAAAAAATTGCTGAGAAGCAAAAGCTTACCTGTATTATTCATGAGACATATATTTATTATAATATCAGGTTTCCGGTAATTCCGTTTTTTTGTAACTATTTGATTTGTAACTGGAGTAAGCTGAATTCATTTTAGTTAGACTACAATAATATAGGTTTGGATGGTTATTATAAGGATTGGATTGTTTTCGATCAGTTAGATTCTGTTTAATTTAGTGGTTTGGCTGTTTTTTTTGTCTGTATTCTTTAGGTCTGTGCGTGTGTTTGTTTGTTTTATGTTTGTCTGTTTGTTTATTTTTTGTCTGTTTTATCTGTTCGTTTGCACGTTTGTCTGTCCATGTGTTGGTCACCTTATCTGTTTGCGTATGTATCTATTTAAATGTTTGTTTGTATGTCTGTCTGTCTTGTCTGCCTAGTTATCAGTTTGTCTATTAATCTGTTTTCCTCTTTATCTCTCTGATTGTATGTATATCTGTATGTGTGTCTGCTTGTATATCTGTATGTCTATATGACTGTCTGCCTACTGGCTATGTGTTACCTTTCTAGGTTGCTGCCTGTGGCGACGTTGCAGCTGGCAGCACAGGCCCCTGGAAATGTCGCACTCGCCTGACATGTGGCACTCCTCCGCGTATTGCTTGCTACTGGACATGGGGGGACGGCACACCCTGGGCTCCCCTGCACACAAATATTGAGATGATTACCGATGATTATAATTAAGCTATCATTTAAAAAACAATTAAAGTAGGTAGTTAATGTTACCTGGAGCGGTGTCGGTGCAGAGCAGGCCCGTTTCACAGTCGTTATCCCGTCGGCACAGCTCTCCCACCTTCCGGCCGTAGGCGAACAGACAAGACCCCATCACTGTAGAATGAAAAAATACATTTTATTGTTTATTTATTTACATTGACATTTACATTTGGAACATTTGTATTTGCAAAACATAGTAATTTATCATCAATTGGGGAACATGTAAGTTGAAGATGCATTATGTTCGCCTGGTCGATATTAATTCCTAGCTAGACATATTGCCTGTTCTAAAGAATTAAATATGTGGTGGGTATCAAAATATCGAGTTGTAAGATGTTTTATTATTTTTAGTTTATTTTTGAAGCTCTTTTCGGTGGGTTATTATAGGTCTTGTGGGTGGGTGGGTGTTATTTCACTATTTCTGCAGAAACGTAACTCACCATCTCGCCATTTACCGGGAGGGATAGGCAGAGGAGGACACGCTCCTTACTTCTTAAGGCATTTTCACCTTTTCTTATCACCTTTAAAGCAGCGTAAGTAGTTAAGTAAGTAACACGACCTAATTAATTTATTCACCTGGTCCCCGATTCCATTCACTTTCTTATCACATTTCTCCTTTCAACGCTCTTTTCAACGTTCATTCGCTCTACATGTCCAAACTATCAAAGCAACTGATTTAAAATTTTTTTTTAGAATTACTCCACACAGGAGACCCCCGCAAGAGTTCTAGCTGCACCCAACCCTCTGGAGCCAGTAAGACTATGGCATCCCTAATTGGGGTGTGTTGTGAGGCTGAAGGTAGTGGGGAGGGGAAGGAAATGGTAAACAGAATGGTGGGGAAGTACCTGGATATTCAGATCTGGTCACCAAACACGGCTTAAGCCATTTCAAGCAACGTTTCGATTCTGAATGTTGGTCTTTCACCAGGGCGATACAGAAAGTATCTACCACTTTGGAACGTGCCGCAAATATACTATATGTTATTTTAAATTAATAGATTGTAAAATAATAACGCAAATTAATCAAATAAAATTTACTTGCGCTCGCCAGGATTTGAATCCGCGACCATCGGATTCGTAGTCGAGGATCGTAACAACTCAACCACGGAGGCCGTCGATGCCGTACATTTAATTTTTTTTCGAATCTCATGGTTATGTGGTTATACATTGTTATGTCACACATACGCCACACTGATCTCGTTTTTATAGTATTCAGTATTTTTCAGCAGTCTTATTCAAATTACTCGAAGAAATTGTCATAATTGACATAGTTGTTACATTGATCGATTGTAATACATTAGTGGCTTTACATAATTAGTACTTAATTAAGTAAATATTAATTAAAAAATAAATGAATTAAAAATTAATTTGTTAACCAATTAGCTGTAATATTTTAAAGCATAACGTTCCATTATGTTATCAATTCTTGAAACAATAAACAAGGTTTGATAAATTATCATATTGTTTCAATAATTAATATTAGTTATAATTTATCCGGAGATTAACCAACAGAACTTGATTGGTAATTTGTTAAATATTTTGATTTATAGCGAGAAACTTGCTTAATTAGTAGTTAGAATTCAGAATCAATTTCTAATTGAAATAGCCATTGTGTAAACTAGATTTAAAATCATGCCTTGAATGAACCCCCCCCCCCCGTTTCCTCCCCCTCAAACCAATTGTAGGACGCTCACCGAGCAATTGGACAGACCGAGTTCGCCTTACCCGTACGAACGTACGTGATACGGCCGTTATATTATCGCCCGAACGCAACAAGCCATATCCCGTACGTTCAGGTACAATAAAACTGTATTCGAAACCCACAAAACATTCGTAAGTCAAGTTTGTTCCTGCGTCATCTTGTTTTCAAAGGCAGCCGAAGCTAACGGATGTGTTCGAGTATTTCCATATAAGTTGGTATATTGTAAACATTGTTATTGCGAAATCTAATGAAAAAACCGCTGTTTTTTTACCCACTCTTTGAATAATGACCCAAAGGACGTGCAGTTAAGTAATAAAAAAAAAACATTTTTCTTTCAAGTATCCAGGAAATAACCGGCCATTCGAACCAAGCTTAGCGTAAGTACCCAATCCGATACGTGCTCCATTGTGAAGAAAATCGTTAGATTATTCTCGTTGAGTAAAAAATATTTCTATTTCGGTCTAACGGAAGGCAATCTCGACAGGTAGTCTGGTTAATGGACGCTATTATAATTTTGCACGCAATGTGGACGTCTACGGCTAGCCGTGCCGTTGATCATCTTTATAATTTACGGTGTGGTTGTGAACGGTATTTGTGCAGTGTTTTCGTCTCATAAAAGAAACAACAACACACACCGTCAGCGCGCAAGAAGCGCTTCGCAAGTTGTAGCGCTCGGAGCGCTGGATTCACTCACACATCAAATTACCTTCGTAACTACATACTATACTCTTAAAATTGCCGTCGCGGATTTACGGGGAGCTAGGTGTTCAACGGCTACGGCACGGTAAACCATTTCCAGTAAATTTACGGCACAAAAACTAAAATCCTTTTACCACTCAATAATGTCATTATTAAATGTGGTTTACTTTAATATTAAAGTGAATACCGCACAAGAGTCCCAACTGCCCTGTTCAGGGGAACTAAAGCATCCCTAATTATTCGGATGTGTTTTCAATGGAAAGTCAGTGGGAAGGGGAAGGATATGAATTAAAAGGGTGGTTGGTAAGTGCTTGACTGTTTAGATCTGGCTACTAAACACTTTTCGGTTCTGAATGGTCAATTTTATTTTATTTAACGCCTACAAAGTAATAAATCAATGTGGATGAAATCTCTGCCTTCTCCTTCCGTGTAATGGCGTGATGTCGTAAGTCTATTTGAAAAGTTTTGTCTATTAAATTGTAAGGTAGATAAATCAATATAAAAATATTGACTTCTCGGAGCCCATCATAGACACCATAGACATTTTTCTTAACGGCTCTACTGATTGAACTTCGTTTCATATTTCAATACTTCACCAATTTCGTTCCCAATTTGCGACAAAATTTTATGTAACTCATTTTAACTTAAAAATGTCGTAAGAAATTTTTCATCAAATTACTCATTTTTGACATTTCCTTGGCGGGTTATTTTTATCAGCTCTTTGGCTGAACAATTTCATATTTCAATCGAGATGAAGGAGAAATCTAATACGTCCTGAAATAAGTAATCAGTTTTCAAGGATACTGCAATCTTTGAGAAAGCAGCAGAACAATGATAAAAAACTCTTCTTTTTTTTAGATTTTTGTTCACTTGGGTCCAGTTTTAATAAACGAACTACCAAATTTATATAACGTTACGAACCGTTTTGTTTACCGTTCATTTTTTGTCTTTGATAATTGTCATTCGCTGAAGAATACGTTTCAAAAATGCGTATTATATATTGTCTTTCTAAATAAAATAGTGAACAGTTTCAAATAAGCGATTGTCGGGCAACAAATGACAGCTGTCAAACGACCGGTAATCTGACGAACGTTTATAAAGCGATGAAATCGGGCGGTAAACCAAATTTTCGTAAAAATGGTATCAAGCGTTACGAACGAATGGTTATAAAACCGGCCATTGAGGTACCATAATGTGTGATTAAAAGTAATAGGAGAACGTCTCGGGAAACTTCCGATTTCGGGAAAATTTTAGAATATGTATTTTTTGTAGAGACCTGAATTTTTCGCGATTGCGATAACGCAAATTTTTAAAAGAAATTCGCAATTTTCGAATAAATAGCCTCGAATTTTCGTTTTTTTTTCATCTGATTTTCTGGTATTTTCAAATGAGAAAGTAAAAAAAATACGCTCTAAATATTTATTTGTCTATGGGTTAGATAAGCTTTAATAGCCACAAAAGGAACGCAGTTAACTTAATGTCGAAAAAAATCAAATGTTTAAAAAAAAGACAATATAAAAATACCAAAAAATGGAACATAACACCACTTTCATTGTAAAGTTTCACCGTTTTTGCTGAAAAATAAACCAATTTTCTCAAAAATAACGCGAATTTCTCCAAAAATATATCGTTTTTCACCGAAAAATGACACTGCTTTTCCACAAAAAATATAATGAATTTTCAGGTGGTCTTTTGTTTATTTATTTAATCATCTTGCTTTGTTATTTATGGATATTTTTTTAAAATCTAAAAGCTTCATATATAATGATCAATTATATTTAAAAACTCTAACACAAGATATCGATTTTTATTTTTTTTTATTCAAGTATTATTTTTCATATTATTGTTCAACGATAAAAAAGATTCCCGAGGAGCGTTGAATGATAGTTGGCTCCCCATCGAATTTCATGACTCGACACATATTCCACGTTCTCCGTGGCTTTTTCATCGCCACAAGGTGTCAATATTGCGTTCATATTATAGTAATATATATTATATCTTGCGATCTTTCCAATCCAGTAACCCGATATTCAGGGAATTTTTTTTTCAAACAAATTATTTTATGTACATGGTGTCCGGAAACTCGTGGTGAAAGCGGAAAACTTGTGAAATCATATTTACAGTTGATTTTATGGTATAAGTTTTTTGATTTGAACTTTTTAGGTGATTTTTTTAAAAAATGAACTTCTGAGGTTTTTATTAGCTGCTTAATGTCTTTTTAAAAATCATCAAAGCGTAGACCCGGTTCTATTTTCTTTAACCCTAAAGTTTTCTAAAAATAAGAAAAGTCTGACAAAAGCTCAAAACGAAAAAAAAAAAGTTTTTGGGGTTTACTAAGATTCCCCAGCTTCCTGCTTTACCGCTAGTTACCGGACACCGTGTTTTATGTAACTTCTAAAAATTACTGTCACTAGGAGAACACGTTATGACATACACTGAAATATCCATACGGTATTGATAGAAGGAAGGAATTTAACCACTCGGTTAAAGATGACGTCGGAGATGTATTGGATTACGTAAGAATTTGAATGATTGAACTTACGATTCTCTCGATTTATTTTCTTTGATCTGCGTCACGTGCGGGCAACCTCCGACACGTGGGCTAGATCCGGCCCGCGTCACGTTTTGATCTGGCCCGCGGCACTTTTGATCAGACCCGCGGCACGTTTTGATCCCCCCCGCGGACGTGTAGAGTTTCGATCATTCCAAAAGTCGCTCAATTACTTCAAGGCATCGAACGTATATGTGTTTTATTGATATTTTCTTTTCGTAATTCTTAGATAAATTATATTAACTAACTAACCATCACGCCGTTTCACTGCAGGGGTAGGCAGAGAGGACGGACCGCCAAACAACTCGATCTTGGCATACACTTCTTACTTCATTCACTTTCATACAACGTCTCATACATTCTCTTCTGTTATTCCGACTTCTGACATGACCCAACTCAAGTATTTGATTCACTTGATCGTGCCACGTCTTCCTTGGACGTCCCCGGCTTCTTCTTCCATTCACATTCGCGTCATATATCCTCCTTACACTCCTTTCTTCATTCATTCGCTCTACATGCCCAAACCATCTAAGCGTCCCTTTCTTAATCTTGCTCACTACGCTTACATCAGCCTTGCATTCTTTACGAATCTCAACATTTTTCACACGATCATACATGGTTTTACCATACATTCGTCTCGGAGATCTCATTTCTACAGCATTCAGTCTACTTTCATCCTTCCTCTGCCAGTTCCATGCCTCACTGCCATGCATGGGGGTTGGTATCAGCACTCCATTGTGGACTGCTAGCTTCGCTTCTTTGGACAACTTTTTGTTTGCGCCAACCGCGTTCAGTCCTATTATACAATATTATCAATAAATTAATTAGAGATACCGAGTCAAACCCAATAGTAGCGAGCAATAACATTCAACAAATACTCTAAAATGACGATAACTCCAGGTCCGGACATTTTATGGCAACACTGGCGTCATCTAGCGGCCCGAGTTGTACGAATTGGTTTTTTTCATAAATTTTAATAGATTTTCGGCGAAATATATTCTTCATAAATATTAGGTAACCTACATATGTTTTTACTTCGTTTTGGCCAACGAAAAAATATTAAAGAGGCAAATAGGTTTGTATTAATAGTTAGTTATAAGTCTCGCCACTCGCCAGTCGTGGTCGGTTTTGTGGATTAGAAAGAAAATAAAACACTTTCATTGTGATAAATTTTCTTTAATTTCTTATTTTTGGACATCTTTTGGCTCAACATATTACAATTCTCATCATTTTTTTAATATGTTTATTATGTTAGGTGTTTCGGCGTTCCAGACCATTCTCAAACTGCGGTTAATCCACATTGTGACGACTTATTTTTTTTTTTTATTTAATATGATAATTTTTTTTTTTTACAGAGAGTATATAAATAAGACATGATTCATATAGTGTAACAAAAAATATAATATAGCTATTCCTCACCATAAAAAAACAAGGTTCTTGTGTTTGGTGAGTGATTATCGCTTAATTAATCAGATCATAACTTAAAATATTGTTGTACAATAGCAGGAAATATGAATTTGTCGTGTAAATTTTGTAATTTATCACTAATAATAGTATTAAAGAAAAGAAAAGAAATGAAAAGAAAGTAGAAGAAAAGAAAGAGAAGATAATAATAAAAGACAAAAAAATCTAATAATAATAAAAATAAATAAAAAAATATTGTTACAGTAGTTTGAGGTAATTTTTTAATCTATGTTGAAATTCATGGATATTTTCTATAATTTTAAGATCAGATGGCAGATTGTTAAAAAAGTTATTCCTAGATATAGGTATGTGTTTTGCGTATGCTTAGTATTGAATGGCGGGATTTTAATGTTTTGCTGATACCTTGCGGATGTATTAAATTGTAATTTATTTAACATTTTTTCTTTAAAGATTTGAATAATTGCATATTTTTTATAAAATTTATCTACTGTAGGTACATTGAATATTGTGAAGAGCTTTTCAGTGGAAAATGATGATGGTTTTTTTAAAATTACCTTTATTATCAATCTTCGAATTATTTTAAGTAGACTTAAAATATTATCATATGTTCCCCCCCAGTCAATAATTCCATATTGTAAAATAGACTGAACAATTGCATAGTACACTCTTTTTAGGTTTTCTAGTCTAAGAATGTTTCTTAGTCTTATAAATATATATACATTTTCTAATTCGTTTAACAAGTTCACAAATATGTGTTTTCCATTTAAAATGCTGGTCTATATACACCAAGGTATTTAATTTTGGAAGTTGGACTAAGTATAGAACATGCTTGATTACAATTGATTCTGTTGCAGTTACTTTGGTGTATTATAATTTTTATTTCTGGTTTTGATTTAAATTTATTGATAGAGAAAGGAATAAATTTTGTTTTTTCAGTGTTAAGGGAGAGTAGATTATTATCGAACCAATTTTTTTAATATATTAATATCAGTATTTGCTAGCTTGTTAATAGAATTCCAGTCAGTACCTTCAATTATTATGACAGTGTCGTCAGCATAAGATATTATTTTTCCGTTTAGCTTTTGCATGAATATGTCATTTACATAGATGATAAAAAATAGAGGTCCCAGTACTGTACCTTGAGGTATGCCAAAATTACTTGTTTTTTTATGACTAAGTACCTCGTTTATTTTACCACTTGAGGACGTTTGAAAAGATAGCTTTTTATCCATTCCAGAGCTGTACTATTTATTCCAATGTTGCTTAATTTAATTATAAGTTTGTCATGAGATATGCTATCAAACGCTTTTTGAGATCTATAAAAATTCCAAGGCATTTTAGTGATTTATCTAATGAAGTGTGAATAAGGCTAGTTAATTTTGAAATTGCATCCTGTGTGCTTCTACTTTCCATAAAGCCGAATTGATTTTCGTGAATTATACTATTACATTTTATAAACTGGTTAAATCTTTTTTTTACAAGTTTTTCAAAAAATTTTGCAATATTTGAGATTACTGAAATGGGACGGTAATTATTAACATCTTCGGGATTACCAGACTTAAATATTGGAGTTATGGTAGTTTGTTTGTAATTACATGGAAATACTCCGCATTGGAAACTTGTGTTGATTATATGCATTAACGGTTTAGAAATTTTGTTTTTAATATTTTTTTAAATCTTAATTGTAATTCTATCAAAACCTGGAGCAGAGCCTCCTTTCATGCCGTTTATAATAGTTACTATTTTGTCCTCTGTGGTGAGTTGAAATGTTGACATTTTTTTTTAACATCAACATTACAGTCTGGAATTGTTATATTTGGATCTTTGTGTGTGAGATTGGCAAGATTTTCTCCTATATTTGCAAAGAATTCGTTAAATATATTTGCAGCTTTTAAAGGGTCTTTGCAACATGTTTTCGAATTATCATGAATAATAGTGCTGATTTCATTGTTTTTATACTTTTTTTTGTCCATTATCTCATTTATAATCGTCCATACTCCTTTGTCATTTTCAACCTGTATCCAACTTCTGTTTGTAATAGCTTTCTTTTGTATGTTTTATGATATATGAGAGTTTATTTTTATATGCTTTAAAATGTTTCTGTAAATGTTCATTATTTGGTTGTTGATTAGTTAATCTATAAAGAGCTTGCTTATGACGTACGGATACTATTAAACCGTGAGTTATCCATGGTTTTATAGTTTTGAAGTTAGGTAATTTGGATTTGGATATGATATTATTTGTTGAGTCATTTATGAATTTAGATAATTTTTCTTCAAACATTTTACAACAAACATTGACATCATTACATTGATATAAATCAAGCCAATTTTCTACTTCTAATTTATATTTTAATGTATCCATGTTAAGTACTTTTTTTGAAACATTTTCTTGTTTAAATGGTGGAAAAGTTGGATTACAGAATTTATAATTGAATATACATGAATAATGATCAGTGATAGTTGTATGAATGAGTGGATATAATATTTTGGATATCAGAAATATTTGTAAATATATGATCTAAACATGAAGGTCGTTGACCTCGAACGTTTCTAGTATATGAATTTATGCACGGTAAATAATTAAGTTCCGCTAACATGTTTAGATAATTATCTTTATCCTTACTAGAGTATTCTTTTGCAATATTTAAGTTCATATCTCCAACAATAATACTATTTTTATTTCTAAAATTTAATAATATTTTTTTAATTCATTTATAAATTGTGATATTACTGATGCATGAGTGCGATAAACGGCAATAATATTATAATATTTATTTTGGTCTTTAAACTCAATATTTAATAGGTTAACATTATGAATATTGTATATCTCTTTAATGTTGAGTACATTATAGCGGTTAGATATGAATATTGCAATACCACTGTTTTTGTTTAACTTTGTTGTTGTTACATAGTAAGAGAATCCCGGAAGATTATAATTCAGTTCGCCGGCGGAATGTGTTTCTGTTAACACTAATGTCCGGAAAATAATTTAATGCTTTTAAAGATATTATTAATTCATCCAAGTTCTTTTCGATACTTCTTATATTAGTATGAAATAAGGTAAATCCTTTATCAGAGTGGTATAATCTTTCTTCTATAAATTTTTTTTTATCTAAAGCATTACATATAAAATCAGTCATTTTTAAGTTAGTATGAGGAAATATAAGTTACCATATTTATTCATAATCGATGCGCTCTCTAGCAATTTGAAGCATTTTTTGCCGGTAAACACATTTTATACTGTCAACCCGATGTTCGGTGGAATAGTTCAAATTAAATCTTTTATTTTGCACACAGCAATTGTTGCAAATTGGGTTTGTTTCTCTATATGATTTTATTTACTCCCACCCCATTCTAATTTGAACGGGTTTTTATAAATAATGAATTATTATCGGAAAAATCGATTTAGTTACAAAATAATGAAAAAATATATATTCTGTAAGGTTTTTACATTTATAATGTGTTTCCCCGTATTTAACGGATAATGTTTTCTTAATTGATTTATTCAAATGTGTTATATCTTTTTTATAATGTGAACTAATAAAAACTAAAAATACTTGCAGAACTTAATAATAACATTATTAAATTTGATTTATATAAAATTTAAAAAAAAAATCATTATTGCTGTACATATGAAAAATTTAATGAGAAAAACATTAAACACAGAACGAAATTAACATTCGAAATATTTCTTCGAATTGAAGATCAAAGGAAGGGATTTTTAAATCTCATCTCCTCGGCCAAATTAAAAATTCTCCTTCATCAAAGAAAACAGTAGATACAACTGGATTAAATTACAGTAAAAACATTTGGAATACCTTAAACAAAGATAATATATTTCTTCATCTTAGTAATTGGAAGAATTCTTCTTTATAATGCGATGGTTTGTCTTTAATACAGTACGCTCCTTGTTGCGGAGGCAATAATTTTCTCATATTTGTAAAAAGCATTAACTTTGTGGCTCTCCATAATTTACAATAAAAAACACATAAATTTGTTGTAGACCACTTTTATTTTATTAAAACTCTACCGGTTTCGGAAGCACCCTTCCTTCATCAGGAGAATATTAAAACGTTTTAAACGAGAAAGTTTTAATATTCTCCTGATGAAGGAAGGGTGCTTCCGAAACCGGTAGAGTTTTAATAAAATAAAAGTGGTCTACAACAAATTTATGTGTTTTTTTTATTGTAAAATAATTTTCTCGTTAATTAAATGACAAAAATCGGTTGCTTCCTTTGGTCGATGGTTTTTTATTGTTTTTATTTATTTTATTAATTTCTATATAATTTTGACACTTTAAGCCAAGGCATAAATATAAAAAAAATTGATATATATTATAGAATCATAGACCTCCCCACTAGGGGATTTTGTATTGAGGCGAACTAGATTTTTAATGAAGGGGTTTCAGCGACTTCTTTATTTCAACTTCTGTTAATTCCTTAAGTTGCTGGACTTAATGCAATTATTGATTGAATTGTTTTATTTGATAATAAGTGAGAGTTTGTTGTATAATTTTAGAGCTAAAAATTCAGAGCTTCTTTGTCCAAAGTAGTATTACACTTAGGTACATTAGCTTGTCTAGTTTCTTTTCTCTGGTATTATGAGGAGTCATAGCCATTTTGTCATTTTCAAAATGATAAAGTAGAACGATTTGGCAAAAAAAAATTGCGTACTTGGAACGTCGAAATGGTTAAAAAATTCCGTTGTTGACTCCTTATGGGGACCTTTAAAATTCTCTTTATGATGCATTTCTGAATTGTATTTAGTGGTTTTATGTAATTTGATGCAGCTGAGTACGTCCACCAGTTGAATTTGGAAGTCACCTCTGGGCTGGAACTCCCAAATACTTGATAAACCTGCTTGAGTATGTGCAAAGGAGGGCGGTTCGTCTGATTGACAATCCATTGCTAACAGACGGACTGCCATCTCTAATGCACAGACGCAATGTAGGTATACTGAGTCTGTTCTACAGATATTTCAATGGAGCCTGCTTAAAAGAGCTAGCAACGTTGATCCCCTCCGCGCCGGTGCACGTGCGTGAAACTCGATGGATACGAGCAAAACACCCGTTCACAGGTGATGTTGGCTTCACAAGAACGAGTCGTTTTGTCGACTTGTTTTCTATAAATCGGCTCGTATGTGGATCGAGCTACATGTATCTGTCGTTCCTCCTACATTTAATCGGGGCCTCTACACCCCCCTCTTTGACCCGCCTCATAACGTTGCCGGATAGGCAGAGGTCCTGGGTTCGAGTCCCAGATGCGACTGAAATTTTTTTATTTTCTGTTGTTTTTTACGGTTTCACATTTCATTTAGATCATGTTAATATTATTTTCTTCAATGGTTGAATTACAAATTAATTGCAATCACCGCTTTATTAATATACACAAATCACATGTTTCGAAAGCGATTCTTTCCTCATCAGGAATATACAGAATACGCATACAGGGGAACTATATAGTAACGATACGTACTCACGTAATTCACGATTTGTCAATATTATTCTCCATTTTTAATCCCATATTATTGGCAGCTCTCTTTATGATGATTAAAAAGTTCTTCACGAACACAATTGCAAACTAGACAGTGTCTCGGATAAATATCCGATTTTTTTTTATACCTGTAGATATGAAACGTCTATTGACTTTTTATATAAAGTCTAAAGAATATATTAAACTTTTAATTCATTTATAAACTATTTTTAATTAAAATACATGACGCCATTTAGTGGATATGTAAAACATGTATTTATCAGTCCCATTTTAAGCCCCTACAACGGGACATAATACAGATGTATTCACAATTCATCAGTTTGGAAATTTGACAGAGACACATTGGTATAATACGAATAATATTAAGAAGCTTTCAATCAAATTGCTATTCAAAATTGCTTCCTCTGTTTCTATGTAAATCGGTGAAATTAGATTAACAATAACTGTTATTGTATACCGCAAGAGTTGTCACGGGGTGTATTGTATACGATGTTTTGCGAAAAATGGGCACATAAATGTAAAATCGGTGATCGTGGTTTCTGTCAGGTGTCAAACGTGACATCACGCGACGCGATAATAATCCTTTGTCAAATTTTCGATGGATTTTACGGAGTGGCAGATGTACCCACATGGATTTGATGTAAAAACTTTCAGAGGAATTCAAATCTCTTTATATAACAAAATGAATGTTTGTCTGTGTGTCCTCTATTTTCTCGAAAATTACTCGGCCGATTTGGTTAGCCACAGATCACACATTCAAAAGAAAAAGGTTTGTTTGGGTAGAATATTTTCAAACTGGAAAACACAAGTAGGTGCCTTCTCAAGAACTTTATTATTAAGATATATTTTGAAAACATAAATGTTTGTAATGAAATAAAATTTTCGAATGAATGTTTTTCTTTGTTTAGAGACAATAATAGTCGTCACAAGGCATTAATTTCCCTGTTAAATTAATTATGGCTCCCAAACTGCAATCAAGAATTCACAACTTCATAACTATGTTAAAAAATATAGTTACATACACATTTCATCAGGTAGTATAAGAATATTAATGGCTATTTTCATATATGAAACCACAATTGAGGGTCGTTTTTAAAACAGAAACTGTGCTTCAAGCTTTGCGAAAGACTGTTAACATATTTGCCTCTATGTTTATAAACCGCTTGTTTGGTGAAATGCCAATAAAATTAATATTTTTTATCGTAGGCTTTCCGTGAACTTTCAGCACTTTGTAAATCGAATATTCGCAAAATCGAAACTTTTCTGAAATGGCTTTAGCGGAGCTAATATACTAGACCAGCATGGCCAGTTAGTTTCCAACCTTTCTGCTCTGTCATAAAACATAGCAATAATGCCTCAAATAAGACAAAAAATAATTAAAAGATTCTTATTTCGAATTCACCTGATCAAATATATATAAAGACAAACATTGCCAGGTTACGAATATTCTGTCAATATTAAAAAAATCTCCTATTACCATCACAGTAAGCGGAAGATGACGCTTTTTTAAATAAGAAAAAAAAATTACACATTACCGATTGACATGGTTCTGCCTGTACACCATTCATTTTTAATATTTTCTGTTTATATTACGTAAACGCGTGGGATATTTCCATTAAAGTGAATTGTTTTTGATTTAAGAAGATCTTGTTTCAATTTGAGACAATTTAAAATAGAGGAGATGGGGGACTATACGTAATGTGGGCATAGCTGTCATGTAATTTTTCACAAAAATCTTTTGCGTGGGAAATATTTTATCTTATAGAACTAATGAAAATTATGAAATCAACAATTTGATGACTAGTATTACTTTTTTACGTTTAAAAACATATTTAAAAATACTCATTTGGTCATTGTATACCACACATTCTCAGTAGTTTGACATTTGACGAGAAAAACGGCAAAACCATTATTTTTTTAACGTTTTTGTCTTTTTCAATTTTTTCCTCCATTTTGCGTCCTTTCCACACAGCATTATTGACATTATTCGATCATTTTAAAAATAGAAAATAAAAAATAATTTTCCTGTAAACCCCACTTGGAAGTATTAAAAAACTAAATAAGTTAAATTCAAGAATTATCTCCGAAAAGAATCACTTATTTCTGAACACCATGTAAAAATAATGCAGATGTATCGTAGTGGGTTTTTAAAATTTTTATTTAGAATAAAATTTTTGATCCATACATTTATATAAACATAGGAACAAAGGTTATAAACATTTTTCATATATATAATCAATTATATATATATTTGAATACATGTATACAAATTTACGTGTATTGCATATATAGCAAAAAATCCCATATATGCAAGGCCAGAGCGTGGTTATACTTGGTATTAGTTAGTGGCGATAAAAAAAAAAGTTTTTTGATGGAATTATTTATTTTATTTTATTTTTTATATATATTTACTCATACACATACACATATATTTATATTCCTTACAAGTTTTCAAATTAAGCGAGTTTTTACTTTGAAATAGTAACTGTATAATACTAATAACACTGTAAAAAAAAAACAGATAAAATTAAATATAAAATTTTTGCTTGTTTATTTAAAAAAAAAAATTGTCGAGAGAAAAAAAGCTTTGGAAGCTACTCGTATTTTTCTTTTGAGCTAACTTAGTGTGAACGATCGTAGCGTCCTCCAATCTTTTCCCGGTTTTATTTGTCGGTCTTGTAAATTTAATACGATTTAAATGTTTACTTTTATGACAAGGTGCGTGGTAGATTTCATAAAAGCGTGTGTGGACACCTTTACTCAAAGCAAAATGTGTTTCTTTTTATTTGATCTATACGTAAGTAGGTCTTTTCTCTTGAATAATATGCTGGTACCGCTTTGGGCTGTAAGATTTGAAATTCA
Organism: Halesus radiatus; assembly: GCA_022606495.2. NCBI lineage: Eukaryota > Metazoa > Arthropoda > Insecta > Trichoptera > Limnephilidae > Halesus > Halesus radiatus. The sequence continues at coordinate 26,094 of JAHDVE020005795.1, read as the reverse complement.
AATAGGGATTCGAATTCGGAAGTGAACAAGCGGAAACAACCAACGGCGGAAATATTCATTTATAATTAGAAATATCCTTCAAAGTGAAATTCAGCTGAATTCTTTTCTGAACAACAATTTTAATTATTTTCAAATTCACTTTGTATTATACTAGTTGATGTGTACCCGGCCTTGCTCAAGATTATTATTTTTTTTTGGAATAAAGTTATGAAGTTGTGAATTCTTGCTTGTCGTTTGGGAGCCATAATTGATTTGACGGCGAAAGTAATACCATGTGACGACTATTACTATTTCTATATCATTTTTTTTTTTGAAAATACATCTAAATAATAAAGTTCTTACGTCTTAAGTAGGTACCTACTCGTGTTTTCCATTTTGAAAATATTCTACCCAAACAAACATTCTTCTTTTGTGTAACATGTAATCTGTGGATAACCAGAGTGGTAGATCTTTGGGCTAACCTCAATACAACATGGCGGGTTCAATATTTTTCATAATAATTTTAAAACGTTATAGCAACAGTTTTGCACATTGGATTTCATTCAAACTTTTTAAAGCTTTCAGTGACTAATAAGAACGACCTGTGATATTTTTAGCGAAATCTGTCGAGTAATTTTTGAGAAAATTGAGGACAGACAGACAAACACACTTTTTTTTGTCCATAGATTTAAAATATGCATTAGTATTATTCAATGATTGTGAAATTTGATCGATTTATAAATATCTGATACATATTTTGGAATAGCCTATATTGTTTATTTATTGATTTGTGAGAGATAAGCATTTTTTTTAAACATAGATAAATATATGTATATAGATATGTCAGATGTGTCAGCACCCAAAATTGCACAATTTATCGTCTGATAACGTTAGAAATACTGTGAATGATTTATATGTAAATTCTCTGAGGGTAGTTAGGGAAATTCATAAGGTTTCAAAAAACAAAAAAATATCAAAATGGAAACATTATTATGTAAACATGTAATCGCAATAAATATACTCCGCTTCTCTACAGAAGCATTGCTTAAAAGAAAAGTGTATTTTCACAAATAAAAAAAATAATAATAAAAAAAATAAATAAAAAATAAAAAATAAAAAATTAAAATAAAAATAATAAATAATTAAAAGTATTCCGAATTTACCTTAAATTTCGAGTGTCGAGGTTGAAATTTCTAAGGCCAATTTAAAATATTTTATTAAGGAATCTAGTATTCTAGGTATAATTTCAGACGCTTTCCAAATCACGAAATTGGTTTCCCGAAAAAGCAAACGCCTTTTTATGGTAAAAAATTTAGATCTATCAAAAATAATGTTTTGGTTTCTCAGAAAAATATTTAAATTCATCTTATTTGTATTCAGTGTCTATGTACTCAATTAGGTAATAGATCCCTCTGAGAATCAAAATGAATTATGTATTTGTTTGTTACGGTTATATATTCAAGAAAATACCACATTATATATATTATACATCGTTCCCGACCTGGTGAATATGATGAATTATTATCGCGTACCCAATAAATTCAACACCAGACTCCATACTCCATTTCATGTAGTCGCTTCTCGCACTAATTTTATAAACAATTCTTGTTCACAGCGATTGCGTTGTATGGGAAATGGAACTTGCTCTATTGATATATTTAATTTTAGTAATATTACTTCCTTTAAAAAGCAAATATACAGTCACCTGACAATTATTATGGTCACCCAGAATTTATTTTTTTAATAAATATGATCTTTTTGGCTTCATTTATTTATCCACTTTATTCAAGAAATAATAACATGGTCTCTCATGCTGACAAAATAGGTAATTTTACTATTGTGTTGGCAGCACCCCTATACTGGCTGACATTTTGTTTTACGTCAATTCATATCGTGGCATTCTTGCACGCGCTATTTTTATCTTCGATTATTTTAAGTTTTTTTAAAAGAAGTAGAATAATTAATTACAGAATTAAGTACTTGGGATTATACATTTATACTCAATATAATTTTATTTTTGGGTTTTTTAACATCTTGATTTAAAAAAAAATTAATAGTGAAAATATTTTTTCTAACCTTTTTTGTCATGGGTAACGGTAATAACAATAACTCCAATAAAAATAGTCGGTGTGAGTGTACTATTGAATGAAACATCATATTCCTATATTTTAAAAACTAGGCTGAAACAAAGATTTATAAGAAAAGTGAGGGTGGCCATAATAAATTGTCCGGTGACTGTATATGCATAATAATGTTTATTGTTTAGTTCTGCAAGTATTTTTAGTTTTTATTATTGTGACAGCTGTTTCGGCGTTTAAGGCCATTTTCAAACTGCGGTTTTACCACATTCTGTTACTTATTTAATATTTCTGTTATTATAATGTATTTCCCCGCATTTAACTGATAATGTTTTCTTAATTGATTTATTCAAATGTTTTATTGTTTTGATAATGTGAACATACTGAGAAGCGGTGAATATATAATTTTCCTTATTTTATTAATTAATGTTATATTAGGATTTATCCTAACATTAATATTAATTACTTTATTAATTATATATTCACCGCTTCTCAGTTGAACTGATTGAAAGTGGAAAAGACACACTGAACAAGTAATTTACAAGATTTGTCATCTATATTGATTTGTAAGAAAACGGCTGTCGCCAATATACGTAAGACTCAGGCTTCATACATATTGACGAAATTGATTATTTGCTCGAGAAATATTTTCTATGTATATTATTTGAAGTAAGAATATTTTATTTTTTAGCAAGTTTCATATTTCAAGCTCGAAACCGACCTCGGGTACTCTACCATCGCTCGCTGACAAGTTTCATATTTCAAGCTCAAACCCGACCTCGGGTACTCTACCATCGCCGCTGACAAGTTTCATATTTCAAGCTCAAAACCGACCTCGGGTACTCTACCATCGCTCGCTGACAAGTTTCTATCGAGTTTTCTAAAGAATGACAAACATTCTCGGGTTATGAATGCCACGAATTTTAAACTGGCAGAGAACTGAACCCATGACGTTAAGGTGGGAACCCAACGTACTTGTCCACTTATCTACTAACCGGTTTTAATGAAGTGTTTTCATCAGTATGCCTCTTTAAAAAAAAAACGTTCTAACATCCCACTGGCACTTTAATAACTCTAGTGGTTTCACATTAAAACAATATTTTCACGAAAAGCTCCGAATAATACGAAGGCTTTTACCGGTGGCCAGCTTACCACTCGGAAATTATTAATATCTTTAAAAGGCTGCGGATATTACTTTACCCACCCCCGTAGCCCTAAACCACAAGGCGGGCTATCTGTCACCCGCGGCGGAGGCTTTATTAATGATTAGACCCCTAATATCTGCCTTAATTATCATTACATCTCATTAGTCAAAGCGATGAAGCATTTGGTTGCTTTCAATTATTTAAATGTAAAAAAACGCTTCGTTTGCTTTCAGGGAAACACTGTTTTTTTTTATTTATTTTATGTTTTATTGTAATTGGAAAATATACCGCGTATTTGTACCGCAGACATCGTTGACACGATTGCTGTACTCACACAGATGAATTGCTCGAATACAGCATGGTTCAAACTTGCCAAAAATCCAGATAAATTGAAAAAGGTTCATTTTTAAAATATCTTAAAAAGAATACACGGTGAAGCTTTTCGAATATCTGTGAAAACGTTCAGAATATTGAAATTAAAACAGCGTAATATACGCTTAAGGTAGGGTTTCTTAAGATAGCGGTGCTGCTATCTAGCGGCCGTATTGTAGCGGCGGATAACGTAACTAAAACTTTTCTCTATACAAGCAAGACAGCGTAAGTTTCCTAGAGAGCCTTGATTGTTACGTCCAGTATCGTGTAGTGGTGAACATTTAAGAAATTAATGCACACATGATTTTGACAATCGAAAACGACGAAGTTTTGATTGATTTTATAAGAAATGTGAAGAGCAAAGACCATAGAAAATTCCGGTAAAAATAAAATCTGACGAGTAATATAGGGACTATACTTGAATAAATCGGGTATGTATAAAATATGCATAGGTACTATATAATTTTCAATATTTTTATACACACAATAGGTGATTGGGTAAAGTTTTACAATTCAGGCTCATTGTTAATACGCAAAGATTATTGGCGATGGTCTAATATGATTGAAATAAGCCATCTGTAGTACGATTTATAAACATCACACTTCCTAAGTACCGAACAATAGTTATCGTCTTCCGATGACTCCTCGTCTTCCAAATATACTAATAATGATATTTATAAATTATAGATCAAAGATTCTCTAGCACAAAACGTCACTATATACGCTGGCCAACTTGAAATCTCTGGTCACCGTTAAGACGGCCATCTTGTTACGCCCGCCGCACCATGACAAATCACGGCCGCTAGATAACTCCACCACTTTCTTAGGAAACCGCAGCTTTACTAAAAAAAGAACGCCTCAAAACATACCCCCGACAAATTAGCGAATTTATATTATTCCATTAATCTTTTGGGGAAGTGCAACTAATATTTCTTTAGGACCATTAGCAAAAGCACTAAAAGCTACTATTAAACTAAGTTTAGTACCATACGATACAAGATTTGAAAATTTTTTGAAGCTTCTCTACGTTTTGTCAATTACCTAGATAACTTTCCGCCAAAATCTTCTATTCTTCACCTATTCAACTCTCAAAACTTCGTATTCCCTTACAATCTCAGTCCTCTATAATAACAAGGTCTTCAACAAACATAATCCTTAACATCCCACTAAAGCACTCCACCCACGGACAAAGATGCTTTAAGTACTACACCATTAAACTATATGGCTGCAAGAGAACTTTGAAACAACCTGCAGATAATACGCCAACATACAAAATTTGTTTACAAATGGGTTTCAGACTCGATCAAAATTAAGAGTACACAATTTTTCCAAAACCAAATTTCCCCAATAGTTCAGTAAAGTTTAGTTAGGATTTTTTGGTTTGTGGTATATGACTTAATGATAAATCCTATTTTTTGACCTCGTCATCCCTCCGGATCTTTGTCATAAATCCAAAAAACATCGATTTTTTCTACTTTTTTTCAGTGTTTGTCAATTTTAGCTCCGGACGACTAATTTTTCGACAATGGCTATTTTAACCTCTTTAAAAAAAATTGTAACATTTTAAACGGTCTCTCTGGGCTTAATAGTGTCCCAGATAAAGCTGTTCTAAACTCGTTAATTTTTCATATTTTTTAGAGTTTTTGTCATTTTTGACCCCGGAGTCTAATTTTTTATCAAGTGAACTAAGGGCGGGTTGTCACAGAATTTGAAGGATTCATTCAGTTAATATCCTCCATCGTCGAGGGGTAAGGCTCTCGACTACGAATCAGAAGGTCGCGGGTTCAAATCCCGGCGTGCGCAAGTAAATTTTATTTCATTAATTTGTGCTGTTTCACAATTAATTCATTTAAAAATAATATATAGTATATTTGCGCACATTCCAGAGTGGAAGATACTATCAGTATCGCCCTGGTGAAAGACCACAATTCAGAAATGAAACGTTGCTTGAAATGGTTTTCAGCCGTGTTTGGTGACCAGATCTGAATAGCCAGGTATTTACCCACCTTCCTCTTCTCCTTCTCCTTCCCCTCCCCAATACCTTCGGCCTGACAACATTCCCCAATTGGAGATGCCATAGTCTCACTGGCTCCAAACGGATGGGAGCAGTTGAGACTCTTGTATGGTATTCATATAAAAAAAATTCTAGCTCTGTGAGTGTTCTATCCAAGTTCTGTTATTATTACTTTATTGGCCAGTTGTATCATAGTGCTCGAATAATAACAGAACTTAAATAAAACATTAACAGAACTTGATTTTTAACCTTTAAATTATTCATGAATATTTCAAATTCTGTGAAATAACCCGACCTGAATGTAATTCAATTTAAAACAAAAAAGATCTCTTTACACTCAATATATGATAATATATTGAGTGTAAAGATCGCTAATAACCTGACACACTATAAACATGCGAACACCTCAGCACAGTGAGGTGTTCACGAAACTTTACAACAAAAATATTTACATACAGTTGCTTATCACTTTACACTCCACTATTGTATTTATTTTAATATTATTTGTATAATTCGCACTTATCTGTAAACTATACGACTATGAAAATTTAAAAATATATATATTTTGATGCGTTGGGTGACAAAATTTCACCTTGGAGAAGAAATCTCCTGTTTTTTGTGTGATATTCAAATAAAAAATGTAAGGATCGTATAAAAGTCCTCATAATTATGAATTTTTGTTTGATCACGATTTTTAATCAACCTGTTACAGTTTTCATCCGTACTCGAATATTGCAAATAATTCAATATGGAAAAATCGTCAGATTTTTTTTTCATTTGGAAGGATAATACTCATTTTCATTTGATTGCGATCCATTTCTCAGTGAAATTACAAAGATTCTGAACAATAAATTGGAATAGTAGGCACGCATAATAATAACACTGTCAGGTTGTGGCAAAGGAATAATACAAATCTTACGTATCTTGTCATATCGATCTCGAGTTCACCGTCTTCCAAAAGGCTATCAGCAGAGACTTTCGGATCATTTCAAATTTGAGAGCCTCCACAAATTTTTTTTTTTATTGATATTAATATGTATGGTAATCAGTGTAGAAAATAATATTAAGATAACCTAAATGAAACATGAAAACGGAAAAAAAGACAGAAAATAAAAATATTTCATTCGCATCTGGGACTCGAACCCAGGACCTCTGCCTATCCGGGGCAACCACTTAACCAACTTAGCTAATGAGACCAGTTCAATTTACGTCATCTTCATCGATATCATATCCCAAATTCAAGATTTGTCAATATTATTCTCCATTTTTAATCCTATATTATTGGCAGCTATCTTTATAATGATTACAAAATGATTAACGAACACAATTATAAACTAGACAGTATCTTGGATTAATATAGGCAGGTCCTGGGTTCGAGTCCCAGATGCGACTGATATCTTTTTATTTTCGGTCGTTTTTTCCGTTTTCAAGTTTCATTTAGGTTATGTTAATATTGTTTTCTACAATGATTAAATAAATTGAGGTTTTTAAATCTCAATAAAAATAATTAATAATTAAAAATTGAATGATATTAATTTGTTTCACAAAATTGTTAATAATCCAGTTGAAGTATCTTAATAAGTAAAATCGCACTATACGTTAAACCCAGATGTAAAAGAAATGTTGATTTGTTCTGGACAGACATTCACTTGAACAGTATGAGATATCATAATTTTATACCAAAAACGTCAAGATTGAATAACGAAATAAGTAAACATCACAACATTGACATTTTCTCAAATTTCATGAATTTATTTAAAATATCTTTACAAAAAGCAATAGCTGATGATTTTTGTTGTCTTCATCCACAAAATTTAAATATAAAATTAAATTTCTAACAATTAAAATCTATTAACCTTTTTTGTGACATTATTTTGCCTTCAACATTCTAACATCTTCGTTTGTTTGGCCGTCGTGCAAACAAACAATGTCGTTGTTGCACTATGGTGTTTTTGCACGAATCGAGTTTTAGTGAGATAGGTAAATAAATATTGTTGTTTGTAACCAAATAATTCATAAACTTTATTGCGTACATTAAACATGTTGTAAACAGATTTATTAGCGAAATTTACACGCCGATTGTACATTCATGATATATTATGTATGACGCTTTTATGTAAATATTTTGTTTGGGATTCTGATAAAAAAAAAAAAAAATTATGACCACCCGCATTTGCCCGGGGTAGATTTATCAGATAAGCGAAAAATGTTTACCCTGTTTGGGTTTTATCTGTCAGAACCCTTTTATAATTTGCATTTTATTTCAAAACCCCGAAGGTTACAAAACTGTTAAGAAACGGGTGTTTAAATTGCGTAGATTTCAAAAATTCTTTTTTTTTTATTGTTTGACATTTGGAAAGATTGTTAAATTAACCCCAAATGTCGAATGATATAACAGGAAAGTTTTTTTAAATTATACGAATTGTAGGTATTTGACAATTAGAACTGATATTCTAAATTAATAAGCACGAGAATGGCTGGAGCTTAAAATCACGTCGTAACATGAATTCGAGTAATTCGTAAATAACACTACACAAAATACTATCGTTAATAGACGAGAAAACCATAGGTTTGAATTCTATATAAACATTTTCATATATATGTTTACAAATATGTATTTGAAAGATAAACGTGGATACCGTGCAAGAGTCACTACTGCTTCCTGCTAACCGGAACCAATGAGACTATGGCACCCCCAATTGAAGTATGTTGCGATGCTAAAGGATATGGGGAGGGAAAGGCAATGAGGAAGAGGAAGGTGGGGAAATTCCTGACTATTCAGATCTGGTCACTAAACACGGCTTAAAGCCATTTCATGCAACGTTTCAATTCTGGATGGTGGTCTTTCACTAGGGCGATACTGAGAGCATCTTTCACTCTGGAACGTGTGCAAATATACTATATATAATTTTTAAATTAATTATTTGTGAAACAGCACAAATTAATTATATAAAATTTATCTGCGCACGTCGAGATTTGAACCCGCGACCTTCGGATTCATAGTCGACAGCCTTAGCCCTCGACCACGGAGACCGTCTGTCGGGATGCGTTGATAATTTGCTGAGTGGCGCGGCAGTGAGTGAGAGGGTGCCGTGTTTCGCTCACCCTGCTACAATGCGTGTTCCTCACTATTCACAGGCTGTAATAGACTTATTGTGTGTTTTATGTTCAGCACAATATTTGTAGTATTAATAAAATGATTTACGTAAGTAATAAAAGGTTACCTATTGATTTTTATCCAACTTAAAAAATAAAGAATTCTAAATATGTCCTGTACACTGAGTGTACAGCGTCGGAGCTCCGGGGATTTTATAGAACTGTAAGGGAAGTGTAGAAAAATACTTAGATGGTACATCGTCGAGTGGTATAAAGCGTCGGTTTCCCACCAAAGCGTCGCGGTTTTAATCCTTTACTAGTAAAGTCCTCCTTCATTGATCAAGCAACATTTTACGCTTATAATGATAGTAGTAGAAGGAAGTCAAATACTGTCAGGTTATTCGTCAACTTTAAACGTTTTCCTTTCTTAAAAATTCATAAGAAAACCATTTTTTGCTCAAACCGGTTAAATCTGTTTTCTTTTTTTTAATGATTCTTGTAACACATCCTCTAACATTCTATTTCATCACAAAAGGGCCTACCTCCAATTCGTGTTTTATCTTGGAAGACCTCTTTCGCTGAATGTTCTGAATTTAAATAATAAAATTATTTCTATTTTTAAAACCGTAAAAACGTTTCGTGTGGGAAATTGTTCCGTTTCGCCGACGCCAACCGTAGAGCCGGTAATAAGATAAATTCTCTACGTTAAACTGGGCAAAGCTTTTCAAGAAACGCAACATTTAGAAAAGTAACGTTTCTGAAACGACATATTTAAATGCGTTATAAACGCTGCACAGTACTGTGATCTATACAAATTTGAGAGATAACTGGTCTCGACAATTTATAAAATAATATTTACAAATTTTTGACCGTTCAAAGAAAACGATTTATTGTTCATGAAAGAATTTCAATATTTGACAATGTTTGAACAATTTCTCCAGAAGAAAGGAAAAATTGACCTCACTTTAATTACCCAGACACGACAACAAAACACTTCTATCGGTTTTCTGATCGAAGCCGGTTGCGCTCATTATTTACTGTTTATTGGCGGTGAAGTTAAATTATCCTTGTAAGATAATAATTTTAACATGTTTTATAGCGGTAAATACTCTCAGTATCGCTCTGGTGAAAGTTAATCATTCAACATCGAAACATTGCTTTAAAAGGCTTTAGTCGTGTTTGGTGACCAGATCTGAATAGCCACGTAGATATTTTCCAAACTTCCCCTACTTTATCTTCTTCCCCTCCAGACTCCCCAATCGGTCATGCCATAGTGCCACTGGTTTCAGACATTCGGAACTGTTTAAAAAATATATTTGTAGCTGAAAGTAGCAAGGATGTTAAATCAATAAATTAATGCATACGTTTTAAATTAAATTAGACAAATGAGCATTTACATGTTTAAAAATTGTTCATTATTATAAAATTTTATTCTGTCAAATCCTTAAAATAAAATCATTCAAAATTTCTCAAATCCCATTGTGACGCTGTAAGCAGTCCGCAGTGGTGATTCATACAAACCCTTATTTGTATAACAAGAATTTTAAAATTTTCACCCTAAATTCGCAATAACACCGGTTGTTCATAAATTGGACCTTCTAAATATATTAAATTTTTAATTATTTTTATTGAGATTTAAAAACCTCATTGTAATATTTATTCATTGAAGAAAATAATATTAGCAAAACCTAAATGAAACGTGAAACCGGAAAAAACAAGAGAAAATAAAAAGATTTCAGTCGCATCTGCAACCCAGGACCTCTGCCTATTCGGGACAACCGCTTTACCACCTTAGCTAATGAGACCAGCTCAATTTATGTCATCTCCATCGATATCATATCTCAAATTCAAGATTCGTCAATATTATTCTCCTTTTTATTATATTTTATAATAAAGATAGCTGCCCATAATATGGGAATAAAAATGCGCCGAGACGGAGTTGTGTGGCGGTCTATTCCCTCTGCCTTCCCCTGCCAGGAAACGGCGTAATCGTTAGTTAGTTAAAAGAAAAAAATATAACAAAAAACTATTCATCATTAAATTATTCCATTTGATCATTTCTCACTGTAAAATATTTGGTTTGCTTAGCATAAAAATGTGATAAAATTCACATAATCCAAAATTACCATATTTACGTGACTGTAAAAAACATCTCGTTATTCTGACTATGGCAGAAAAACACAGTTATTAACGGGGCGGGTATGGGTACAGCCGCTCCGAGAACCTTTATTGGATCTGATAATCAACACCCCTGCCAAAGGTCTTGGTGACTTAGCAGGGGTACTAGGGTTCTTAGGGTGAGGTTCGTCCAGGTATTGGCGACCGATGTGCCTGCCCACCAGCTGCGTAGTGGACCGGATCGGGAGAGGCCAGCTGAAGGAGATCCCTTGACCTCTCCAGCCGGAGTCTTTCGGCCCATCGCCTTGCACCGCAGTGGGAGTGATGGGTTAATAGTCTGTCACTCCTGGATACACTGACCCTCAGAATCCTACCTAACCCTCATACCTTTTTGATTGAAGTCATAAATCGCCATGAAATATCTAAAATATAGTCCTGATACACCTAACTAACTATCCATCACGCCGTTTCCCACAGGGGTAGGCAGAGAGGACGGACTGCCAAAAAACTCGATCTTGACATACACTTCTTGCTTCATTCACATTCATACAACGTCTAATACATTCTCTTGTGTTATTCCGATTTCTGACATGGCCCGACTCAAGTATTTGATTTATTTGATCGTGCCATGTCTTCCTCGGACGTCCCCGGCTTCTTCTTCCATTCACATTCGCGTCATATATTCTCCTTACTCTCCTTTCTCCAATCATTTGCTCTACATACCCAAACCATCTAAGCGTCCCTTTCTTAATCTTACTCATTACGCTAGCATCATCCTTGCATTCTTTACGAATCTCAACGTTTTTCACACCATCATACATGGTTTTACCACACATTCGCCTGAGAGATCTCATACCTACAGCATTCATTCTACTTTCATCCTTCCTCTTCCAGCTCCATGTCTCACTGGCATACATTAGGGTTGGTATCAGCACTCATCTGTGGACTGCTAGCTTATATGTACACCTAATATATGTATACCTTTATAAATCTCCAACCTAACCTAACCTAACCTGACATATACATACTATATAAATAAGTAATTACACTTTTTCTCAACTTCAAATTAATATTCGTTAAATTTCCCAAGTAAAATTAAATACAGGTGATTTATATAGCGCAGTTTTGTGATAGTTTACATTAATGCACTACTTTCAAATATTTAACATAACTTTCATGTTTTTCTTATGTATGTTATTATTATTTGACGTCCTCCGTGGTTGAGTGGTTATGATCCTCGGCTACAAATCCGGAGGTCAAGGCTTCAAATTCCGGCGTGCGCAAGTAAATCTTATTCGATTAATTTATATTATTTCACAACTTATTCATTTGAAATAATTTAAAATGTATTTGCGGAACGTTCCAGAGTGGTAGATACTTTCAGAATCACCCTGGTGAAAGACCACCATTCAGAATCTAAACTTTGCTTGAAATGACTTTAGCCGTGTTTGGAGACTAGATCTGTATAGCCAGGGACTTCCCCACCTTCCTTTCCTCCATATCCTTCCCCTCCTCACTACCGTCAACCTCACAACATACCCCAATTGGGATGCCATAGTTTCACTAGATCTAGACGAGTGAAAGCAGTAGGGACTCTCGTGTGGTACATTTTTTTTAAGTAGAAGAATTTATAGAAGTTCATGGTGTGTTTTTTTTCTGTTTTCCCTTATGGTGGCACGCGTCAGGTATATCTTGATGTCCTACAATACGTTTCAGTTTGTCCCTGGGGGCAAGTACGTATACCAAGTGCCTACCTGTGGAACGATGACATTTAAATGGAGTCACGCGATATTAAAATCATTCTGCCATAAATACAATCATAATTACCACGGGAAATATTCGAGAAACATGAAATAGATGATGCAGCATAACATTGAAAATATTTTTGCTTGTTTCCTTTTTTTAATTAATCCGTAATATTACCTAACCTAATGTAACACTACTTTATGTTACCAAATTTTGATATTGTGATATTATCCCTTGTAATGTAACTTAACCGCCCTACCCATACGAACGTACGTGATATATGGGTAGACCCCTATATTATCGCCCGAACGCAACAAGCCGTATCCCGTACGTTCAGGTACAAAAAAGCTATTCCCGTAACCCACAAAACATTCATATACGATGTGTTCAGGTATTTTAGTCTCTCCCATATAAGTTGGTATATTGTAAACACGTATTGTTATTGCGAAATCTAATGAATAAGTTTTTTTTACCTTTTTTTGAATAATAACCCAAAAGACGGACGGATAAATCGATAATACAGCTTTGGTCAATACGAAATAAATTCAACCTTTCCTTAAAGCAGCCTTACTGAAACTACGGCGAAGAGTTTACCCGACACTATATTCCTGTATAAAATCTTAAATAATATAATAGTTTGCCCTGAACACCTATCTCAAATTAACATTAACATACCATCGAAACGCATTCGCCACACCAAACCAATCTAATTTAATGTTTCCTTAATTCCTAATTAAATCTTGCCTCCTGTAGTCAATAGCAAGCAATCCATTAGCTACGAGGGGGGAGGGGGGGCAATTTATGTAATTGCCTTCCAGGCGAAATTAATCATTTAAAAAGACTAAGTTTATTTAAAAACAAATTGTTAGATCGAAAATTAATGAACAAAATAATTAAAATGTATAAAATGGTAAATTATTTATATAGGTAATTATTCCATTTAAGTAATATTGAATAACAAATAAAAATAAAACATTTTATCGGTTTACTTGATATTTACATATTTTTTTACAAATTAAGATACAGTTTAATTGATATACATTATGTTATTACATAACCCAACCCATACAAAATTTTGAATATTTTATTATATGCCCTCTCAAATATTTTCCCAATGGAACATTCCTCAACAATTACTGCCAACCACAAGTTGCAACTGGTGAAACCTCTCATAGAAAAAATACGCATGCTGGAAATTACTATTTAATTAGTTAATCGACTAATAAAAAAAAGTTAAAATGGAAGGTAGTGATTCACCATTTATAGCAAGAAAAAATAATGATTGAATTCGTTTATTTTCAGAGATCCCCGCGAAATTTACGCGCCAAATTTAGACTGTCATCCATTTAATCTCCCTGATGGTTATTCATTACCCTCCAGCACGCGATGGTAGAACTCGGAGTAGGAGTAAAGCTTTCTCTGAAACTCAAATGATTGTACCTCGGGTTACGGTTTACGTCAGAGTTTTCCAAACTTAGGTATTTGAACGAACGTTCCCTTCAAACCTCCCTCCCAACTTGCATGCATTTTTTTGCATCTTTTTTTTTTCGTGAAACAGATCAATTTTTGGAACTCTTCATGAAACAGTAAATGGAGTACAACTTATAAAATATGATGATGTTGATAGCATGACTAACCACAGTGCCAAGCAGACAAACCCAACCCATGGTTCCAACGTTAAAAGCTTAAGGGTAGTATTAGAATATATGCAATATTTCTCTAGGAAATTATTTAACATTTTCCCTCTAGCAATAAAAGCCATTAAAAATTTTACCGACTTCAGAAGAAGGATTAAGATGTGAATTATGGACACGAGAACGAAGAAAATAGATACAGTGTTGAATTAAGAGTTTTTCTTCCATTATTCCTTTTAATTTTCCTCTCGTAATATAAATATATTTATATTGTTTACTTGTTAACTATAGTTAAATGTAATATTTACATTTGAATTAACTTTACTTACTTACAAAAAAAAAACTTCCATTTAATCTAATTTATAATTCCTATACAAAAGCATACAAATACATATTTTATTTGTGTGTATACGCCCTTGAAGTGACGTCATAAAAATTACGCTATGTAAATTATTCATATGTTATTATTAATATATCTAAATCAATAAATCACATCTATCGCTGTTACATACAGGCAAAGCATTTTAAAGAGATTTTTGTTTGCGTAGTGGTGCATACCGATAGTGGTTCAAATTGGTTCGACGTTCTTCGTTACCCCGCAGAAGTCCTATGATAGACTAGACAACTATATAAGCAAAAAATCTCTTTAAAATGATTATACTGTACGTTTTTTCAAGAAAAGAAGGGGTAGGTTACAATTGAACTTTTCATGCGAATATCCCACTGGGATTATGACATGGGTAGGGGAGTCTGAAGAGAATGCGGAGGGGGGTAAAATGGGATAGATGAAGATTTGGGAAGTATCTGGCTATTTATATCAGGTCACTAAAGATACTTCAAGCAACGTTTCAATTGTGAGTGATGTTTTTTCACCAGGGCGACACTGAGAGTATCTACCGCTCTGACAACGGAGCTTTCAGCCGTGTGATTTCATATTGCTTTATTTTTATAACAAGGTTTGCAATGTAACATTTATGACATCGGATAGCGTGATATGCCAGACGTCATACCACGCTGTCATGATTCCACGTAACCGCCTTATTCAATGAAACTATACCGCTTCCATTTTATATAAAGTTCCTCAATTAGCGCAATTAGACATCGTCATGAAACTATAAAATGATTCATACAATTTTAGAGTCTGTTATTAAATGTAAACTCTCAGAGTCAAATAAAAAATAATGACACACGCACGAAACATTCCTAAAAGAAAAACATTTATGATCACTATTCTAAGCCCATATAGATAATGTTACATAAAATAATGTTCTTTTGTTATTTCACGTATTATTATTTAACATAATATTTTATGTAGTAGATCTGGTGAAATGTTCGTTATAAGCCACTGCGTACGCAACGTATGTCGCAGCTTGATCCGTTTAACGATACGTAACAGTAATTTGATTATTTGATAATTAGCCCATCTGGGCTTTTACGTGGATTTTATAACATTATATAAAGAGCTATCAAAAATTAAAAGTACATAGAGATTTTTAACCATAAAGTAGTAAACTTTTTTTTAAACGATTAACAATGACAAAATAGATAACTAAAACAGCATTGCAATACTACATATTGTAGAATTCATCAAAGCGCTGGTATAGATGACGCTGTACTGTATAAATGGAGTCAGCAAATATATCAACAATACCTCCAAACTTGTTGCTCAGATCATGCATCCTATTGTTAATGAATGAGACCGATAGTTGGTTGTGTAAGTGTGCAGAAAAATGTTAAAAAATATCTTTGAACACGTTCACGCACATAATGTGAATACTCCGTTCTGCGCCGTGCTTGTCACTGTACGTGTCTGCACTGTGATGTGAATATACCTTTAAGGTGCTAACAAACAGCGGCCGCGTGCCGGCCGGAAACCGGACGGTTATATCAACGATTCAGCACACTGCACCGGCGCTGCCGGACGGTTTTCGCCATAGATAAAATAAATGTCATATCTCCGCGGCTACTTTATAACTCGATTGTGCGTTCGCGCCCATATGATGGAATATTAAATATTATTTGTAACAGAATTAAAGAAAAAATCACATACATAAGAATTCTAATCCTTCCCAATGAGCAACTAGCTACAAATAAATTAATGTAACCTTCAAAAGAGATCATTTTAAATTGTGTCCGAATTGATTTAGTTGATTGTCTATCTTTGACCGGATTATTAATAAATCTTTTGTTACGTATACGATTGTCATAATGTATTATCACTTATTTTTAATGAGCTTATTGATTAAAATAACGCCACCTTATCATTTTGAATAAGATCTCGTATTTTAAAGCAAATGTTCACAAATTATTAGCTATTTCTACACGAAAGCGACACGTCTTCCCGCTGAAAGCCGGGCCCTCCATTGACGATGCTCCCAGTTTGCTTTCTCCGGAACGGTCGCGGGCCGGTACCATTTAGGTGTGCTACCATGCGTACATCCATACAAATCATCGCCGGCCGGGAATTACCCTCAACCGGCTGCTGTTTGCTGACGCCTGAAATATTCGACATTCTGCTATTTTCTACCTCTTTCATTTTCATGCGAGATGTATGAGAAGGTTGATAAATATGGATCAATTTAATATCATGATTTAATTTGTCGATGGTTTTCGACGACCCACTATTTAACTGGGGTTGACATATTTATTAACTTAGTAAAAATATATTGTACTATATTATTGATGTTATCAACTGGGGTATGCGTCCACTATATGGTATCCTCAATATAAAGTATACAGAAAAAAAAATGAAACATTTACCACAAATACAACAAAACTACAAATAATATATGTACTTTGTCAGATCTATTGTTTGCACATAACCTGCTAAATAATAAAATTAATAGTCCCGAACTGCTTTTCCTCGTTGGTCTAAATATTCCAACGAGGCGTGCCAGGCACACTAATGAAGCAAAGAACTCAATTTAAAAATACTCTACGAAAAAATAGTACTATGATACAAAAGAAATTTATTAAATTTTCTTAGCGTGGTGTAAATTACTTTAAACCACACAATTTTTTCTATATGCTTTTATTTACAATTCATGATTTCATAACTTCTATACACTTTTCCACACACTTTCTTTCTTTTTATTATTATTCGCCATACATATAATCATTAGTTAAGCTGCAATTAGTTATTTTGACGGCCTCCGTGGTCGATGGGTGAGGCTCTCGACTTCAAATCCGAAGGTCGCGGGTTGAAATCCCGGCGTGCGCAAGTAAATTTTATTTAATTAATTTGTGTTGTTTCACAATTAATTAATTAAAAATAGTATAAAGTATATTTGCGCATATTCCAGAGTGGAAGATACTGTCAGTATCACCCTGGTGAAAGACCACCATTCAGAATTGAAGCGTTGCTAGAAATGGCTTTTGGCCGTGTTCGGTAACCAAATCTGAATAGCCAAGTATTTCCCCACCTTCCTAATCCCTTCTTCTTCCCCTCCCCGATACCTTCAACCTCAATTTTCCCAAATATACGAACAAAGGCATAATATTCCCTATTTTTATCAGACTCTCTAAATTCTTTCAGTTAGATCAATTCTGTTGTACAAAATTATATTTCAGCACATTAATAACCCTATTTAATACAAATAGACTAGAGCACACTTATAATACTCGTCTCAATTTTAATGAAGGATTAATGGTTCCTAAGCATACAAACAAATATGGACAAAGAACTTTAGAACACATGATTCCTAGTTGTATAAATATGTTACCCGCTGAAATAAAAAAAAACAATGTATTAAAACTAAACCATTAATAAACACGTTGAAAACTTGGCTAGCTGAAAGGAGCTATTTGTATTAGAAATGATGAAATATTATTTTATTTATGATTTATTGCTTTCGTTTATGCTTTTTTTTTATTAATTTTTTTCATATGTTTTTGCAGAATATTTTAGAGTAATATTCTCGATAAATATTTATATTTTAAGCTTGTTACATATGTTTTTTTTAATGTTTTTATTTAAAATATATATTTTTTTAATGTTTTTATTTTACATATTTTGTAACCTTGTCTGTAAATTTTATATTTTAAATAACAAGCTCCCGTTAGACAAACTACAGAAAAGTAGTTTATCGGGACCTTTTTGAATTGTATTTTTTCTCTTGTAAAATTAAATAAAAAATTTAAAATTTTTAAATCGGGATGCCATAGTCTCACTGGCTAAAGACGATTGGGAGCAGTTGGGACTCTTGTATATTTAAAAAAGCATTCTCACCCCAGATAAATTGTCGTTCCCGAAATGCGATTAAATTTAAATGAAAATATCACCTCATGAATTGTTTCTGTAATACGCCATAATTATTATGTAATTTAAAAAAGTTGCATTATCAATTTACTTTCGTGTGAACAAAATTTGGGTTGGTAAAGAGATGCAGAGGTCGCCTACAGATGACACGGACTGAAGATTTGAAAATTACTGCAAGCTTTGGATGAGTAAGAATCACCAATAATCGATAAATCATGAATAATTTAAGGGAGGCCTCTTTCCAAAGCTGGACGCCAGAAGGCTCATAAAGAAATGAATGCAATCAAAATTAATTTCTAATCAATATTTTTTATCCAGAATGTCTACAAAGATCAAATATATATATATTTTTAATAGCGTTTTGAAAGATGGATCCAATTATTCTGGATAAGGTAATCAATTTGTTGAATTTTTTTTGGGGTTTTCGGTAAAGTTTTGCACCAAACAAAAATCCACACTTTTTAATCCACTTATATACGTTTTGTCACAAAGGGTATTCCATCCATACAAAGATATATATGAGGATCAAATAAAAGAACAAGACTGTTGAAGAAGAGGGGAGAAAGGCCAAGCTTGGTTACCGAAGGGGTGAACATCTCTCCTATACCCTTAAAAAATAGGTCATTTGCGACCCTTACGTGGAAGGGACGAAAATAGTATCTTTACCGTAATATTTAGTTTGGAGGTTTTTCGTGTTTTTTTTCGATTGACAAGGGAATTGACTAAAAGCAAAAATATTGTCTTAACCCAGAAAAAATATCTCCCAAATGGATTTTGCTCGAAAAGGAAAATACGAATAAGAAAGGTGCGAAATTGGGGAGTGGTTTTTATTATTTTTTTCAATATTATCGAAGGTGGTTTCCGTAAGTAATCGCGATAATGAAAAAGGTTGCAGGTAATTCGCACCTTATTACGTAGGAGTCGATTCTCGTTTATGTTTATAGATTCTGTAAGGTTATATAATTCTATTCTTTTTCGGACATTGTACGCAGCCATAATTTTCTTACAATTTAATTTTTTTTTAATAAGGCTTATTTTCTATATTTTGTTCAGGTTACAAATACATACATTCGAGTAAATTGAATCAAACTTTCCTTTAACATAAATGATGGCTCTTTGCCTAGGAATTACGTATTTTTTTTACTATAACCCAACTTAAAAACATACCATTTCTTTTTATCGTTTCTGCAAACCAGAGAATCTTTTTGTATGAAGCATTCAAACCCTCAGTTAAATTCGCACATCTTTTCCCTGCAGGAATTTATAAAGCAAAGCGAATGTTTTCATTAATTGATAAACTAAAGTTTTTAAGACAAGATTTTTTGTGCATAGCGCAAAGGGTAACAATTATTTTTATAAACAATAATTATTAGCCTGAAACACTCATCCAAATTGAAAAAACCTTCCGAGCAAAGATAAATGTGGCCGGCAGGACTCGAACTTGCACCCTTCTAATATCCGGTCAGATGCTCTACCATTGAGCTACGTCGGCTTATCGCAAACCCGCCAAGTTAATCAATATATACTGGTGTTTCATTCAATAATTACGGTTTTTTTTTTATTATATTTCACCTGTAAACAACCAACTATATTAGTATGAGGAAGGCTTGTAACGGCTAAATCCCTCAATAGGTGGCGTCGACACAAATTATGTCTTCATTTATTGGTGAAAAATGTTTTGACTTGTCAAATATTTATTAATTGATAAACTAAAGTTTTTAAGACAAGATTTTTTGTGCATAGCGCAAAGGGTAACAATTATTTTGATAAACAATAATTATTAGCCTGAAACACTCATCAGAATTGAAAAAACCTTCCGAGCAAAGATAAATGTCGCCGGCAGGACTCAAACTTGCACCCTTCTAATATCCGGTCAGATGCTCTACCAATTCAATTTGGATGAGTGAACACTAGTATATATTGATTAACTTGGCGGGTTTGCGATAAGCCGACGTAACTCAATGGTAGAGCATCTGACCGGATATTAGAAGGGTGCAAGTTCGAGTCCTGCCGGCGACATTTATCTTTGCTCGGAAGGTTTTTTAAATTTGGATGAGTGTTTCAGGCTAATAATTATTGTTTATAAAAATAATTGTTACCCTTTGCGCTATGCACAAAAAATCTTGTCTTAAAAACTTTAGTTTGTCAATTAATAAATATTTGACAAGTCAAAACATTTTTCACCAATAAATGAAGACATAATTTGTCTCGACGCCACCTATACAGGTTGTTTACAGGTGAAATATAATTTAAAAAAAAAACCGTAATTATTGAATGATACACCAGTATATATTGATTAACTTGGCGGGTTTGCGATAAGCCGACGTAGCTCAATGGTAGAGTATCTGACCGGATATTAGAAGGGTGCAGTTCGAGTCCTGCCGGCGACATTTATCTTTGCTCGGAAGGTTTTTTTCAATTTGGATGAGTGTTTCAGGATAATAATTATTGTTTATAAAAATAATTGTTACGAATGTTTTCAGTTCGCTAATATAAAATTACCTATCAAATAATCAGACTAATATTGGTAACATAGTTGATGCTTAAAACAAAAGTTGTCTAATCTGCAGTTAATTTGTAGTCTATCGAAATTATTATTTTTGTTTATTACTTTCTTTTTATTTATTACATATTCTATTAAAATACCGGTAGAACAAGGACCACATGACGCCTGTGCTCCAAAGATTGCAACAGGCGAATCTATCAAACGGACCACCCGTTTCTGCACAGTCAATGGTTTTTTCAGATATTTTGGGACTCCCGAACAGAGTTGGCTGCCAAATTCTACACTTGCGAATTGTACAGGGTCAGCAGTTGTGTACTATTAAAGTATCTGAAATGTTCCATCTGCCAACCCATATCAAACCCCTAAAATCCTCCCAATTTTTCAGGAGAAGCTACGTCTATTTAAGAACATTAGTTTGAAAGTAGTTAGATAACTTTACGGCCTATTGATTTTTCTCTAACCTTCAACATTCAAGAATACATTACTTAGCATTCAAATCTATTTATAAACCCTTTCGACAAACCTTTCTGTCTTGATTTGGGAATATTAAAACTTTGGAACCATCGTTACAGAGCGTAGTAAACTAGTCACTTTTTATATAATAATAATATACGTGGCATGTATATGAACCCTTTGAACGAGTCCCCTGACGGTACACTAGACATGTTCTTTTACTTTTTGCCTTTGTAAGTTATTCCTTTGGGCGATATTCAATTTGATTTCTTTTGCAATGTACAGTTTCAGAAAGCTATTGGTGGTGACAACACAATTCTCAACGGAAATCTGAGCGCTAGGTACCTACTATAAACTCATTTCTTTAGAATGTGATACATGTCTGAATAAATAACGGAGTTGTAGTATCTCCTCTTTTCTACTGTAATTCTAACAACGGTTCTTCCCAATCCTACTGAGCGACTGTTGTTCAAATGCACAAATCCGCTCTTCCCAATGAAATTCTCGATCAAATTTACGATCAATTTAGGATATCGACCTTTGTGAATTATGTTCCCCTCAACAGAGGACTAGTTATAAAATGTGTCAACGGGGTGAACAAATGTCAGTGAAATTTCAAACGTCATTATTCGTTCGCGATCTATTTATCGCGATTTAAATACTTAACGACAAAATTTATTTCCGTTTTAGAATGTAAAAACATGTTTTTTCTATTTTTTAGATAAAATTTGAAGAGAACCTAACGTTTTTTACTTAATATAAGCTACGCTTTGTCTTGTTTTTAACGAAAGAGAAACGTCAAATGTCAAATTTACTTTATATGAAAGTGGGCGGGCACTATTTTATCTTCAATGAAAATGTGCGGGCACTATTTTATAGTCTTCGAAAGTGGGCGGGTACCTCCATAGACAATTTAGGATGTTAAAAATGCTAGGAAACAGGCAAACAGGGCGAATGCTCAACAAAACACTTGACTGATCAGTGCCTCAGGTTGATCATTTGAAAAGTTGGAAGAACTTGCTTTATTATGAGTATTTATTACCGCCTTAGAGCTACGTTATTATTAAGTCGAAGTATGTAACTAAGCAAACTTTTGTCAGGCACTCATACAAGATTAATGACCGTTCTTTTCGCGCTGGAGACTTCTTAACTTTGCATAAATCTCAGCGGAACGAACCTGGTGGCATGTTTTTTATTCAAAAGTTTAATACAGTTGATGTGGGAATGTTTCCCAGAGCAACTTTAGTACGTATTAGTTTGGATACTTTCTCCGCTTTTAGGGTCTTTTAGTCATGCGTCTAGTAGTACCGTATCAAAATATAACTAGACGTTAAAAATAACGTTGTATGTTAATATTGTTGTATACTGATGACGCGGTGCTGATTTCTAACTAACTTCAGTCTCTCGTATCTAGGATGAACAAAGTGTGTTTGAAGAATGAGCTAATAATGGATGTAAGTGAGTCTAAAGTCATGGTCTTTGAAAGATAGACTACTAAAACACTAATATAGTTGTAAATGATGAATACTTGGAGCACAAGAATACATCAGCCTTGCATTCTTACGAATTTCAACATTTTTGACACAATCATACATGGTTTTACCACACATTCGTCTCAGAGATCTCATTTCTACAGCGTTCAGTCTACTTTCATCCTTCCTCTGCCAGATCCATGCCGCACTGCCATACATCAGGGTTGGTAACAGCACTTCATTGTGGACTGCTAGTTTCGCTTCTTTGGACAACTTTTTGTTTGCCCCAGCCGCGTTCAGTCCTCCGTTAATGGAGTTTCCTGCATTCACCCTTCTTTCAATATCCCTATCAGTCTTTCCATCTCTCGTAAACACACTTCCCAAATACGCAAACTTGTCGACCTGCTCCAAGTATTCATCATTCACAACTATATTGCACACTGTTTTCGTACTCTCTCTTTCAAACACCATGACTTAAGACTTACTTACATTCATCACTAGCTCATTCTTCATACATACTTCGTTCATCCTAGGTACGAGGGACTGTACATCTTCCATACTGTTAGCAATCAGCACCGCATCATCAGCATACAGCATTCAACATACTTGCAGATTATTGATTATTTTATTTAAAAAATTAATGTAATTCAAATTTAATAATGTTATTATTGCAAGTATAATAACATTATTAAATATGATTTACATAAAATTTATAAAAAAATTAAATGGAGTTTTACGAATTAAACACAAAAACAATTAATAAGATATTAAACGTAATTTCGATTTGGTATTTTGGTTTTGTACCTTCCTGGACTAGACGGTTTTGAGAATTTTCCTCTACGATACGACTGATAGTAACGCCTCGCATCAAGCGATTCTACCGGTGGCAAGTAAAATATAGCTCATGGAAATGTATGTTTATAATATTTTTTAGTTCCTTAGTGAATAATGTATTTGTTTTGATTTTTTTTTATTAAGAAAAGAGAGATGTTGGTATTATGTATTATAATAACTCTATGACTACTTCTATAAAATTTTCTTTGATATATAACCTCTGCCTGTCACTCACTTGTAAAATGATGGTCAACGAGAATGGTCAATAAATGTGCATTTCATTTACAAGTTTGTTTCTATTTAACACGACAATACAACAAGAACAGTCCCAACTGCTTGAACCTAAAGTTGGAATTCTCTAAAATCATTCGGATCGTTATTCAATATCTTTGATAGTAATTGTTATTGTAATTAACACGTAAAACTCAATTTTCATTTTAATAAGTTTAAAATTAAAGTAATATTAATTCGTCTCAATGTGGCGTAACCACAAATTGAAAATGGTTTCTAACGCCGAAACAGCTGTCACAAAAAACACTACAATAGTTGCAGAACTCGATATATTTTCTTTAAATTAAAAAAATAATATTAATAACTGTTAGTGTTTTAGTCACCGTCGGCATCGGCGTTATTTCCAAAAGTTAAATTCAACGGTTGACATTCGTCGGTGAACACCCAGTACTAGTGTCTAGTCTACGCCTCTCAGGTGTCGTAAATGTAGCCTGCCAACAGTGACGTGTTTAGTGATTGTCGTCCTGTAGAAAAACACGCCGGGGGCTTTTTTACTTTCAGTGTGAATAGAGATAATCCAATGAAATCGCGACATTCGATTAATTATCGGCACGCACTACTGAAGGTAAAATAAGACGAGAGTGTGTGAAAGCACCAGTCACATCAGTGAAAATGGGAAAAAAATCCCATTATAAAGCTTTAATTTTGTATTTCTGCTAAGGAAGTGTGTTACGGTACAATGGAATTTTTGTTAAGCTTAGAATAAAATTGCTCGACATGGGTAAAACCATTTGAAATATCGATCTACATTCCTAAAATAGGCACTGCAAAATTCTTTGTATCACTTCCAGGAACTATTTAGTTGAAAGAGTCTTGAAAGAGGAAGATAAAAAAAACGTTGTACTAATGTTAATCTACGTTAATATCAACAACATAAAAAAAATTGTTGTTAATTTTCCACCACTGACCATTTTAAATAAATAAATTTGATAAATTTGACATTTGACATTATTCTTTTTTGAAAAACAAGACAAAACGTAACTTTTAGTAAGTAAGGTTCTCTTCAGTTTAATTTAAAAAACAAAAAAAATGTTTCGACATTCCCAAACGGAAATAAATCTTTGTTATATACTATTTGAATCGCGATAAATATATCGCGATCCAATAATGACGTATGAAATTTCACTGACATTTGTTCACTCTGTTGACATTTTTTATAACTACTCCTCTGTTGGGCGGAACTTATTCCACAAAAATCGATATCTACATTGATCGTAAATTTGATCGAGAATCTCGTTGGGAAGAGCGTATTTGTTCATTTGAACAGTATTGAGGCAAAATTTCGGCTCAACAGTTGCTCAGTAGGGGTAGGAAGAACATCCGTAAATATACCAGAAGGGGGCCTTAATATTGCGGACGCGTTTTCATTGTTGGGGATGCACGTAAAGAACGATTCCGCGATACTTAATACTTATTTCTTTACAAAGGGAACTTCCGAATCTCGACGTGATCGGAAACCTTTCAGCCATTTTGAGACTCCAAGTTGCTAGCGTCACGATCATCAGTATGATATATAGATAGTTAAGTTCCTTACCTCCATCAACGTCAACGCAGACCGACCCCGGGCAGCAGTGCTCGTTGGCCGTGCACCTCTTGCCGTAGCACGGCTCCTCCAGCTCCTGCTCGGACAGCTGGCCATCTTCGGACCCTCCATAGCCCTCGTTCAAACGCTGAGAAACAAAAAAATACATGGTTCTCGTCAGTTAATGCATGGTAAAATCTCCAATACAGCTATTACAGTATATTAAAACTCAAGTCATGAGAGATCCGTTATAAGCCACCGCGTGTATATTGTATGAAGCGGTTTATTTTGTTATTTTTTTAAAAATATTTTTATAAATAAATTTAATTTAAAATTGAACATATGTACATTGATTACAGGTATTCTTATAATAACATAATATATATTAAATACATTGTTTTGCAATTTAAGTCTCAATATACAGTGTCAGTGACTGAGTTGGCATCGCGTTTGGGTCTCACCCAGGCGTCGTGAGTTCAATTCCTCGGCTGGCTAAGTCCTCCATTACAACACAAGCAACAACTTCCGCTTACTGTGACGGCAGTAGGAGATTTTCAAATATTGTCAAGTTATTCG
>JAHDVE020005793.1:0-23422 GCA_022606495.2 Halesus radiatus | reverse complement strand
CTATACCAATGGTATATAATTGAGCATTGAATAAAGTCATATCACTGATACTACTCTATACAATTGAGCTTTGTATAAAGTCATACCACTGATACGTATAAAAATGTGCATTGAATAATGTCATACCACTGATACTACTGTATACAATTGAGCATTGAATAAAGTCATACCACTGATGCTACTCTATACAATTGAGTATTGAATAATGTTGTACCACTGATACTACTGTATACAAGTGAGCCTCGAATAATGTTATACCACTGATACTACTCTATATAGTTGAGCATTGAATAAAGTCCTACCACTGATACTACTCTATACAATTGAGCATTTAACATATTCCCATCACTGATACTACCGTATACAATTGATCTATGAATAAAGTCATACCACTGATACTACTCTGTACAATTGTGCATTGAATAAAGTCAATCCATTGATACTACTCAATACAAATGAGCGTTGAATAAAGTCATTCAACTGATACTACTCTATACAATTGAGCATTGAATAAAGTCATTCCACTGATACTACTCTATACAATTGAGCATTGAATAAAGTCATTCAACTGATTCTACTGTATACAATTGGGCATTGAGCAAAATCAATTCATTAATACTACTTAATACAATTGAGCATTGAATAAAGTCCTACCACTGAACTTGTAACCTCGTCTTGTAACCTTTCATCTTATCTTATAAACGAACAATGAGGTACAGCAAATCTCTCAATTATCAATATAATGTTGTTGAAAATAAATTTTAGACAACTTTTTTGTAATTAGAGTGTATTTAGAAAAAAAACGTTTCAACTGACTAAAACTATATGAATTGTGAATAACTGGGATGTTAGATGTTAGTATGATAATCTTCGAAGCAAAATGGTGCGCACAAACGATTTTTAGTCAGATTCGTTTCTCGCAGAGTGTAAAAACAAATTACAATAATTTTTGTCAGGGTGTTATGATGTTGATTATATTGCTTATAAACTCCACAAAAATGGCTTTAATGCTGTACTGAGCAACATTAATAAGCAGGTTAAGATAATAAGTTTTTGTCACATGAGAACGGGTTGCTTCTACGATTCGTTCTTGTGTTCAACAGCTCGGCTGTGGAATGATCTGTCGGCCTCTGTGTTTCCTCCATCCTATAACATGGGTCTCTCAAGACCCAAGCTCACTCCTTCCTATCCTCTAAAAGACCCTCCACACAGCATCCCCAAAGATGATATAGGCCTCGAGGGAAATTATTTCCCTCAGGGTCTCCTGTGTGGAGTTACTGTAAAAAAATAAGTAAAAGTACGTACACGATAACATATAATTGAACATACATATAAGACAGCATGAAAGAGGGACAACGATGTAGGTATATATGAGAGTGCAAGGTTGTCCAGTCTTCGTCATAATCTGTCATCCGACATAAAACATTGTGATGGTTACAGTATTCATGGTCTATTATTCCACCGTCTCAATATCAAAGTAAAACCACCTTCAAAGGAAATCACAGGATAAAAACCGGGCTTTGAAGAGATTCAGATACGAGGCATGCTCAGAAAGTAAGTGTACTGTGACCATGACGGGCTGCGTTTTTTTTGTTGCCTTTTTTGAGAGTTGCAACACAATAATAAAAACTAAAAATACTTCCAGAACTTAATAATAACATTAATAAATTTGTTTTACATTAAATTTAAAAAAAATATATACATATATAGTGTCTGGTTGCGTGAAGGATGTCGGTAAGAAACTCCGCCAAGTGCGAGCCACGTGTTGTGATCCGCTTCCTACTCGCGGAAGGAATGACACCTACCGACATTCGCGAATCAAAACGGTTTACGGCGAAGGTGTTATCAACAGAACGAGTATGTTTAAGTGGTGTAGGGAGTTAAGTGGAGGCAGAACAGATGTTCACGATGATGAACAGAGGAGTGGAAGTGCTTCCATTTTGACTGATGAGTTGTGCAAAAAATTGAGGGAAATGTTCGCGAAGACCGCCGATTGACAGTGGATGCAATTTCCGCGATGTTTCCACAACTCTCCAGAACTCTCTTATATGAGACACACACAGAAACGGAAATTGTAAACCGCAAGAAGGGGGGGAATGCTGACGACTGACGTCTCCACACAGCCTTAGCCACCAACCCGCCTTGGACTCATTTGATTGGGATGTTTTGAATCACCCCCGTATTCCCCTTACTTCGCGCCTTCAGATTATCATCTTTTCACCTCCTAGAAGGCACACATGGGTGGAATTAAATTTTTAACCGATGAGCAGGTGCAGAAAGAGGTTCTGAAGTGGGGGAAGGAGCTGGCGGGAGGGTTCTTCGAGGAGGGAATAAAGAAGCTTGTGCCATGGCTCACCACATGCTTTAAACGGGATGGCGATTATGTGGAAAAATAATATTTTTCGAATACTCTTTTTTATAGAAATATAAAAAATCTAGTACACTTACGTTCTGAACATGCCTCTTAGCATAATTAGCACTGTGAATACAAAACTATGACGAGTAAAAAAGTCGAGATTTTGAGTTATGACAAATTTTGGGTAGCAAAAAGAGTATTATTGGTGCCTGTAAAATAACGATACCTTAAAAATGTATAAAATAAGAAAAAACAGGCTAATTGACCATATTTTAGAGTGAAAAACTGTAACAAAAGTTTATTACCGCTCCAAATAAAGGATAACCTTTTTTGTTAAAAAATTTATTAAAACTAATATACTCGCTGTCGAAATTGTGTAACGTCTAATTATATATGTATTTTTAAAACCAAGGGATTATCCATCAAACCTTATTTTAAATGAATTTAAAGTATTAAAGTTTAATGACATGGTCGGAAAAAACATAAAAATTCAAATAATATAAGAAAAAAAATCATAGTTTCTTATCTAAAAGTTGTATACATCAAAAATACACATTCCCATCACACAAATGTAACACCTCATTGGCACAACATCAATACACACAATATCTAGAGAAAAAAGACTTAAACAGCCTACCGGAAAAGAATTGAGTACAATAAATGCCCAGTAAAAGCAATTAAAGAGCTATTCAATGTAAAAATAACAAATCGATTAAATTTTCATCTAAATTAGTACATGTATTTATTTTTGAAACTTCGCATTTTCTTAAACCTAATTATTTATAAATTTTAAATAAACTAATCGTCATGCCCAATAAATAAAAATAACAAAAAAACGTGAAAACAAATATTATAGTCATTGTTACGAAAAATTATTATACTCTGTAAACTGATTAATTGATTGATAAAAAATAGATGTAAATTAAAGCCACATACCCACCTAATTATGTGCAAAATTTAATTTCTGTAAAGTGGATGGGACGATTGGGAAGTAATAGTTCTTCAGATCCACTTGCAAGGGTTTTAGAAAATACTCCTGATCCTAGTTCGGTGTTTTTCGAATTGTCACAGTCGTGCATTCACAGTGCGAATCATCGCAAGGTTCTAGAACAATAATTGTTCTAGTGTCTTGAGAGGGCTGCTCCGCTAGTACATTCTCTATCAATTAGTTCTCATTCCTCCATCAATGACAACCCGAACATGTTCCATATCTGTATTGATTTTGCGAATAAACAATTGTACAACTCACTTAGGCACGCATGCCCGATTTGGAGCTAACGTAGAATTAAAGGGAAATAAGTGTGAGCTTTGTCGGTTACCACCAGTTATTACAAGTTGTTGAGGTTGGGCGATGCCTCATTGGTGCCAGTATTAAATGCTTGTAAACAATTAAAATATGCATACAAATACAGGTACAATGAAACCTCGCTTAACGAACTAAATCGCCCCAGAATCTTACACGTAACGCGAAATACTCGTTAAGCGAAACAATTTTTCCAAAATGAATCAATGTAAACACGATAATGCGTTCTATGACGAAAAAAATACTCAAACAAATTTATAACGTTTCTTCAAATAAAATTATACATCGTTAAGGAGAGTAATATATTATTTATGATCACTAATTCTCTTTTACTTAGAAAGCTGTCTTCGGGCATTTGCTGCCGACGCTTCAAGATTTGGTGAAAATGCGATACATCATTATCAATAAATAAATTTATAGCACGCATAGCCATTGTCTTACTACGGTGATGCTTCTCAATATACAATGCAACAGTTTCACACGCTTTCAGTAATTTTCTTATTGCGCCGGAAGGTGTTAGGTTTGCTATTACTGCTATTTTGCTATTGCTGTGAAACTCAGTGCAGCTTCATAAGCTCTTCCGTGGTTAGCTCTTAGCTGTGCTCTTCCACACGCGCATCGATATCATTGTTATCCACCTCCAGCCCCATCTTGGCAAAAGACACAATCTCGATGGCCACATACTCTACAGGCACTGTCTCAAACCCTCAAAGTGGCGTTCGACAACGCTGTCCGGCTAAAGCTCCGAGCAGAAATATGGGTTCTCTTGGTGTCCCTTTTGATCATTTTGAGTCAAGCAACGATATGGAAGTTATTTTTCGCAAAATCCTCGAGTGAGATTAGTCCCTTCAGTCACTTCAAAACAATGCTCAAAGAGTGCTCTAGTGTAGAGCTTCTTAAATTTAGAAATGACCCGATGGTCCACGGACTGGAGTAACTGAGTGGTGTTGGGAGGCAGAAAATGGATATAGATGAATTAATTTTTTTTACAGAGGTCAGCTTGTGCTTTGGTTTTACAATCCAAGACTTCCCAGTATTCTCCTCGCCACTCGTTAAGCGGTTATTTTTTACAATTTGTTTAACTCGTTATGCGAATCATGCGTTATAGGAGGTGCTCGTTAAGCGAGGTTCCACTGTATACTAAATAAGTGTTTAATTGAAATAAATATTCAGTGTACTTCCACTGGCCATAAGACCGTACACAAATTACGATAAATATAAATTGGACACCAAGATTTGGATCATTAGCCAAAAAATATCAAAATTCAATAATTTTTTTTAAAACATCCTATAACCTATAAGTATGATGCAATATTCAATCGACGCTTCAAAATTTTTACCATAACATTATACTGTAAATTGTAAACTTTGCCTACTCTCAACTCAGGTTCTCCTAGTGAGTCAGGCACAGTACCAATAAATGAAAAAAAAAGATTAAAAAAAAATTAACGATAAAATTTATTTGATTAAAACACATGTTTATTATTACACAAGTGTTTTCCCATCTCAGAACAGATATTACACAGGATATTAAGAGACGTACCTGTAGCCAGTGATTCCTGACCCTATTTGGAGTAAAAAAATGTAAATAAAATTTTGGTCTCCCGCGATATTATATAATTTTTTAATTTTATTAATTCATCTAAAAACATTAAAAGAATCAGTACGTATGACAGTTAAGGTCGAAGTGGTGTATTGGGCGGTTAATTGCCTGAGTGACATGTGATTTGTGGTTGTATTTGAAAAAAAAAAACAAGAAAAAATGTCACCAGAGACAAGAAATTTCATTGACATTTTGTACTCCAAATTAGGTCAGGAATCACTGGTTAAAGTAATTTAGGTACATCTCTTAAAATACTATACTCGTATATGTCAACAGATACGTACTTGTACATTGTACAGGGGAAAAAAACCAAACAATAATCACTCGGGTTGCCGGCGATGTAAATGTATTTTAATTGTAAAAAATACATGTATCGTATTGGAAACTTTAGCGGTAGTTTTATGTTCAAAGTTTCCACTGTCTATTCTGCTACCGAGTGAAAGTTTTGAAAGATTTAGATGTTAACTTTGTTAATTTATTGC
Source organism: Halesus radiatus (assembly GCA_022606495.2). Classification (NCBI taxonomy): domain Eukaryota; kingdom Metazoa; phylum Arthropoda; class Insecta; order Trichoptera; family Limnephilidae; genus Halesus; species Halesus radiatus. Next base: position 17,678 of record JAHDVE020005793.1, on the reverse strand, counting down.
TTCAAGTTTAACTGTGTGGGTTATATTTAAAAATATAAATTCATCTTGTATATTGATGGACAATCTTTTAAAGGTTAAAGAGAAAATTATTACGAAAATTCTAGTTCACAGTAATAAATGTCAAATGTCAAAACAAGGATGAGCTTTATCGTACATAAATTTATATTCTATTCATAGTAAACCATAAGTTAAAAAAAAGTAATAAAATTATGCACCTTTTTAGAACTCAAAGAATAATAATAGTATTAAGCATTAATATTATCATAATATCCGTATTGATAATTGGTTTGTTCATGAATACTCTAATTTTCAAGTCACCCAAATCAAGTTAAAATTTCGCCAAAACTGAAAAAATATTAATATTTAAAATACGAAACAAAAGTGGAATTTTTTTTTCATACTAATCCAAAAACAGAATGGGCTCGTTTTAATTATTTATTAAGTTAAAAGAAGAAATACATAATTATTTCACGTGACCTCAGATGTTCCAAAAGCAAAGGTACCAACATACATATCAAGGTGTTTTGATGAGATGATTTTTTATTCGCTTTTAAATAACGATTTATAAATTCTACATATGATTACACTAACAGTTATATATTCAGAATCGGCGTTTGCTGATCTATATGAATACACATTTTTAAAGCCATTATATTTTTCACTGGAGTTCCTTATTACGACTAATTGATACTAATCCAATTCCACAAATAGACTAAATAATTATAACTAAAAAACATTCAAATTGCCCCTTGCCTTAAATACTCGTACAGTGGTCTAAGATATTCACTTCTATCTGCATTATGGAGTGGGTACTATAATTTTGATTAAACATGGCTACATCTCAGGTCAAATTACCTCAGGGTTCTCATTATCTATGGTAAATTTTGGTGTCACGTACAAGGCTGTTTAGGTGGATTGTCTTCACGATTTGAACATACAAAGCAAAGACCTTAAAAAAATATTAAAAAATACGTATAAATTATTAAATAAGGGACACGTATTTCAGAGCATTTTAACAGTTTTTTTTACAGCAGTCCGAGGGAAATAATTTCCCTCAAGGGTGTCATCTTTGGGGATGGTGTGTGGAGGGTTTTTTTTAGAAGATAGGAAGGAGTGAACCTCGGTCTTGAAGAGACCTATGGTCAACCCAAGTGGTTCGCTACGGTAGATGACATAGCAGGGGTGCCTGGGTTCATGAAGTGAGGTTTATCCAGGAGCGCAATTCCCGTTCTTTTTAAGGAAGATTCCTTATCCTTTTCCTTATGCTAAAAACTTTTTGCTTCACTGCGGTTGTGGTTCTCTCGGGTGGACAGCTGTTAGCTGTTATTAGGCGAATGACTTTCATTAAGAATTTCAATATTTGTATAGATTTAACTCAATTAAAAAAAACTCAATATTAAGTAAGTTACCAATTACGTTATTATTTACTTTAAACATAATTAGTTAGTAAACATTATATAGATGTTGACATTTTCGATAATTCACGGTAGGCGCGGCATAGAAGAGAGTCGTTACGGCTGACTGAGTCCAATGAATCCGATTCCGAAGGCGGTAGACTCACTCCGAGTTTGAAAATCCGGATTAACTCCTTTCGAATTTACACTCAAGGAACGGCAAAGGTTTTGCTTTGGAGTCAGAAACGAAAAGCAACCCCATTTGATAGTGTAATATGAACGATTTTTGCTTCCGGAACGGCGGACCTATGCTGATCGAAAGGAATCGAGTCCGTGTGGTTAAACTCGGAATTGGAACCGAGTTCGTAAAATAAGTGGAATGACCCACCTCTTCGGTCGGTATAGATTAACCACGACGGAAAATGTCCCTTTTAGAACTAGTGACAAAAAAGGTTATTACTATTTAGTGAGGTAGGCACCTTTGTACATTTTCCTTTTTACATTTTTGCTTCTCCGTTAAAAGGCTTATTTATGCTATTTAAAAATAAAATAAAAATGTATTAAAATGCATTATAATATAATGTAATTGTTTTTAAAACTTTTGGTTCTAAATCTTGTGTCACTTGAAGATATTTCATCAATTTGTGTTTTCAAATAATCTCCTAATTTAGGATATTTTTACCTTGTCTCACCGGAATTAATCAAGAAGTCTTTAAGTCTAAGGAAAAATATAAGGATAGAGTATAGAAGGACTCTCTCCAGATTTCAATTGTATTCGGGAAGAACTTTTTAATCATGATAAAGACAGCAGCCAATAATATGGGATTTAAAATGGCGGATAATATTGACAAGTCTTAAATTTGAGGTATGACATCGATGAAGATTGCGTAAATTGAACTGGTCTCATTAGGTTAGTCGGTAAAAGCGGTTGTCCTGGAAGGACAGAGGTTCTGGGTTCGAGTCCCAGATGCGACTGATACCTTTTTATGTTTTTTTTTTTTTTTTTTTTTTTTTTTTTTTTTTTTTTTTTTTTCCGTGTTTCATTTAGGATATGTTAATATCAATGCTTAAAAAAGATAAGGAATCTTCCTTAAAAAGGACGGGAATAGGCCTCCAGGACTTGGCGGCGGATGCGTTTACCACCAACTGCGGACCGAATAGGGAGAGGCAGGAATAGGAAGACCCTTTGAACTTTCTAACCGGACTCTCTCGACCAATCGCCTTGCACCTCAGTTTGAGGGATGGATTCATTCGTCCGTCAATCCTGGACCGCCTAGATTCCTATCTACCCCTCATACTTTTCCCCTCCCAGTATTTCCTTTTCTTAAAAAACCCTCCACACATGATACCTAAAGGTTTTGAGGGAAATTATTTTTCTTATGATGTAAAAGAAATTAAAAATTACATGGTAGGTACGAAAATAACGCAAAGTAAAGATTTTCCACATAAGTCCAGATATGGTTTTTATATGTGAATCTGTGTGAAAATAAGTATCGTGTAACTAACTAACTAACTAACTAACTAACTAACCATCACACCATTTCGCAGCAGGGATAGGCAGAGAGGACAGACCGCCAAACAACTCGATCTTGGCATACACTTCTTGCTTCATTCACATTCATACAACATGTCAAACATTCTCTTCTGTTATTCCGACTTCTGACATGGCCCGATTCAAGTATTTGATTCACTTGATCGTGTCATGTCTTATATGGACGTCCCCGGCTTCTTCTTCCATTCAAATTCGCGATATATATTCTCCTTACTCTCTTTTCTTCGTTCATTCGCTTTACATGCCCGAACCATGTAAGCGTCCCTTTCTTAATCTATAGTATCGTGTAAAGCTAGCTTAAGGGGATGCTCTGGAAAGTAATGCAAAATCATGTGTTTTTGGCTTAAAAATTGGATGGCCTAGAAATATCATAGATGATTAATTAAATACTGTAAGTAAAACACATCTTGAGGTTTGTTTAACCGGGATTTTTTTGGGTGAACCTTTCAAGTGAAAAATCTCCTACTAAACCCTTTTTTCGATATTGTCGTATTGCACATTGTGACAAATTAAGTTTTTAAAAATATGACCGTAAAACGGTTTAATAATTATGCCAGAGCTTTACAAAATAAATTAAAAAAAACACCGATTTTGGCGATGTGTGATTTCGGTGTGTTTCAGGGACAATCGCTCAAAATCATATATTTTTATTGTATTAATTCTCTAATATTAACTCATCGAATTCTATAGGTAACTCCATTAAAAATCCTGTAATAAAATAAACGTTCATGGATTTTCTTCAATATTAAAATTGAATTTAGGGTTTTAATCAGTACTGGGGAGAACATTAATCATCCGAAGAGGGTTCGAAGCCCCTCAGTACGGAGGACTTAATGCCAATTGAATTGAACTACCCCCGACAATGGATAGACATTTAATACGAATATTCCATTAATTGAACATCAGCAGTAGACTATACTACGCATGTTTCCTCCATTTAAAGCATCCATCAATATTTGGCATCTTCTACTGGTCACTTTGTGTAACATATACTATTTTTATTCTGTATTTGAGTTCGAAAATATCACGATATCTATATAAATACCAAATATTAGCTGTGGTGAATACATATCAATTTTTAATTAATTTGTTAATAATGACGCCACGAAGTGCATATCAATGTTTTGAAGAAATTATAAAAACAATGATCATTTGAAAATTTTATTTCACTATAAAAATTATTTTTTTCAAAATATATTTAAACAAAAAAAGATCTTAAGTAGGTACTTGTGTTTTCCATTTTGAAAATATTCTACCCAAAAAACCCTTATTTTTTTAAATGTGTAATCTGTGGCTAACTACAGCGGTATGTTTATGGGCTAACCTAAATAAAACATCTCGGGTTTAATGTTTTTCACACTAATTTTAAAACGTTATAGCAACAGTTTTACATATTGGATTTCATTCAAAATACTCTCTAAACCTTTCCGGCACTAATAAGAAAAAAACTATGATATTTTCAGGGAAACTGGTCTAGTGTTTTTTGAGGAAACCGAGGACAAACAGACATATCAACCAGAGACCAATGAAAGGAAAGCGTTTTGCCACAATTGATGAGATAAAGTCAGAATCGAAGAACGAGCTGATAACCATACCGAAAAGCGCATTCCAGAAGTGCTTCGAGGACTGGAAGAAGCACTGGCATACGTGCATTATATCTGAGGGGGATTACTTTGAAGGGGAGAAAATGGATATTCATGAATAAATACTTTTCGAAAAAATTCGAAATTCACCACTTCTTTTCAACAAACATACGAGTATATCTGATATTTATAAAGATACATTAAGGGGGATGCAATAAGGAACTCCAGTGAAAAATATAATGGCTTTATAAATATATATCCATATAGATCAGCAAACGCCGAATCTGAACAAACCAATTATCAATACGGATATTATGATAATGTTAATGTTCAACAGTATTATTATTCTTTTAGTTAAAGTATTTAAAAAGGTTCATAATTTTGTGACTTACGGTAAGTTATGGTTTACCATGAATATAATATAAATTTATGTACGGTAAAGCTCATATTGTTCTGACATTTCACATTCTAACATAGCGTTGCTTGAAATGGCGTTAATCGTGTTTGGTGACCAGATCTAAACAGGCTGGTACTTTCTCATCTTATTCTCTTTCCTCTCCCCCCTCCCTACAGTCTCACAACACACCCTAACCGAGGATGTCATAGTCCCAGTGGCTTTGAGCAGTTGGAATTCCTGTGCGGTATTCACATAAAAAACAACCCTCATTTGACAACCCCCTGGGTGAGTTTGTACCTGATTCCACCCTAACTAATGCTTAGGCCTACATAATAGGAATGCCGTAATTTAAGCGCTCGCCGAAACTCTTAAATTATTCATACATTCCTCGGAAATCACCATTCAACGACAACGGCTAACGCGAAGGGGACATTTGCGAAAATGGCGCTATTTCTACTTACATTTATGGCTCCGTCTCAAGGTGCTAAACTTCCAACGCATTAACATACAAATTCATTATTACGTAAACTAGGGGAAAACCCATCAATCATGAAGAGGAAAAAAAACAGAAATTTATTCATCCTACAAACTGGTTCACCTCAAAAACACATAAATTGTTACTCATTGCCCTGTACAAATCGCAAGTGCGTCCCACTGTAAAGTTTGAAAGCCATCTCTGGTCGGGATCCCCTAAATATTTGAAAAAAAAACCCTTGACTCTTTAGAGCACAGACGTCAGGTAGGAATGCTGTCCTTGTTCTACAGGTATTTTAATGGAAGATGCTCTGAGGAGCTAGCGTCATTGATCCCTTCGGCACCAGTGCGTAGTCTGGAAACGCGCCCAACATTTTCACATGGTTGACATATGTCACATGAGAACGGGTCGCTTCTACGACTCGTTGTTGTTTTCAATAGCTCGGATGTGGAATGATCTGCCGGCCTCTGTATTTCCTCCCTCCTACAACATAGGTCTCTTCGAGACCCGAGATCACTCACTCCTATCCTCAAAAAGACCCTCCACACAGCATCCCCAAAGATGATATAGGCCTTGAGGGAAATTATTTTCCTAAGAGCCTCCTGTATGGTGTTACTTTAATAAAAAAAAGTTTTTTTGAAAGTCTCCTAGTTCCTCACTGAACAAATATAATTTCAAGAAAAATAATAATTATATTTCCATTTTTATAGCACCGTTTTGCTGAAAAATCACCTCAAGGGCGCTGTATAAATATTGCTTGCTAGGGTTTATCGTGTTATGTACAAATAGACACAGAAACGTACTTAACCGGTAGGTCAGTACAGATTAACACGTTATATTAAAAAAAAAAGTTTTAGCTTAAGAAGATATGATTTTGCACGCACAGGACACAATATTAGAAAACGCATGATATTGCAGTCACTATTTAAATCTTATTACATTTATTAGAAGGTTATTGGGAATAGGACAGTTAGTATTTAATTGAAATATTAAGTTTTTTTTGTTGGAATTTAAGAATAGAGAACAGATTTTTAAAATGACAGAAAAAGGCACGGGATACTCGTAAGTCTTGCCGCGGCGTTGAAAACAATTGTAATTTGTTAATTTGATAGTTGGATAATTTATATGCCTAAAAATAACCGGAATCAGGTTTCAGGTTATCTTGGAATAAATTTAAATAATTTTAAATTGAGAAACATAAAAAAACCCTTTTTATTTCAAATGAAATACGTATATATACGTTGACATTAACAGAAGGCCGTCGTCGACCCATAGAAATTGAAGAATGTCAGTTATTACTAAATTGTGCTCTTTTGTGGAGTCGAATAAATTTATTTTTTTTAAATGATACCTGTTACAATAACATATATGGTAATACAATACTTCTGTGTAATATACCAGTTTCCCCATTAAAATTTACCCGCGGAGAAAGTTACCACAAAATATAAAATATTTTTCAATGCTTTTCTTTTTCACATATAATATAGTTGACTCCGTTTCTGTAACGTAAGGTTTTGTATTCAGCGGACAGCGTGTTATCAAAACATCCACAGGAAAATGGATGAAAAAACATGAGATGCCTTCATTCAATAGTGCACAGAGGACGGCTTATTTTAATATAAAAAAAGCTGCTTAGAAATAGACGTCAGGGATAACCAAAGGAACGATGGAAAAGCTACAGAAGAGATTCTGTTTCTTTACCTTGGTCGAAGGTTTCATCAATGTAATTTTTTTGTGAGATCAAAATTGTTATTATATGCCCATATAGGCTTTATATAGAATGAATTATCAATAACTATAAGAATATAGAGTTTTTAAACCATAAAGCATTGTTAAACAATATTTTTAAAACGTTTAATTAACAGTGACATAAAATAGAAAACCAAAACAATATTATAACACAAATCATTAAGGCTACATTATACACGCCACAATAAGAAATTGTAAGATTCGATAAGTGCTGGTATACATGACGCTTTACTGTATAAATGGAGTCAACAAATATATCAACAATGCCTCTAAACTTGTTGCCCAGATCAAGCATCCTATTGGTTAGTGAGTGTGACCGATTGTGTACGTGTTGCAGAAAACTGTTACATTTTGTCTTGCGTTCCTCGTCGGTAGGTGTAATTTAATAGCGGCGACGATCGTAGGGCTGTCAATTACATTGTTAAAACAACTAGGTCTGAAATAATTATCACGTCAGGCAGCGTAATTAGATGAAATCGATTCATCAATCTTAGATAAATAATGTTTTCAATTGGAATTTTGAACATAAAATTTGTGCTGAATCTGTTTTATGTTGTAAGAGTGTAATTTATAAAAGGGGACCAAATAGGTGAATTATATTCCACTTGACTTCTAACTAATGAAGTGTAGATCGTTTTAATGCAGTCCATATAGTTGAAATCAATTAAAGTTCTCTCAAGGAAGCCGAGCATCTTTAAAGCTTATATCGTTAATGTATGCAATGCATGTCAAGTTTTCATCAAATATTACACCCAAGTCCCGAAGCTGTGTCACTTTTGTTAATTTATTAATATTTAATGTATATTCATGTAAGATATGAAAATGAGTTTTGTAAAATCGTATTACTTGAATTTAAAAAAAAAATACATTTCTGTATATTATATGAGTACAGTACCACTTAGCATAATTTTTTTAAATGATATAATATAGGTGTTTCATAATGTGGAGTGTAAGGTAGGTTTAAAGAGGCGATACTGTGAATGGAGTGTTATATGTGTCGTGACCACCTCACTAGGAGAACCTGTGCTGAGGTGTTCACGTGGATGTTAAATGTGGTACAAGTGTTGATGTGTATTGATTAGTTTTGTTTTAATATTTCAGTTTTGCTATTTAAATGTAAATTAGGTACAGATTAGAGAAATTTGTTAGGAAGGTTGATAAAGCAATCAAAATTTGTATTACAAAACTTAATAGAATTTTTAAGTCAACACAATGATAGTCTTCAAAAGAATCTAGAGAATTTTACAAAACATCTGATCGACAAGTCTATCGTGATGCGGTGAAGAATTTTACCAAGGGAACATACCAATCCCGGGAGAAAAGAAAGAAAAGTGTTTGATGATAAAGCCAAAAGTTTTTTCAGGTTTGGATCAATTCAAAATCTCGATATCTTGATTTCACAGTTTGAGTGAAGATTTGACAGCTTATGAAATGTGGCAAGGGACACTTTTGACAGAAATATTTTCGAAAAAATTATCGAAATCTTACCAAAATCAGCATCCGATTTGATATTAAAGTAAAGACAACTACTCTACCTGGCTTCACCAGAGTTTTAAAAAAAGAAAATTTATATGAATATCGCATAAGAGTCCCAACTGCTCCCAACCGTCTGGAGCCAGTGAGACTATGGCATTCCCAATTGGGGAATTTTGTGAGGCTGAAAGTTTGGGGAGGGGAAGGAGAAGGGGAAGAGGAAGGTGGGGAATACCTGGCTATTCAGATCTGGTCACCAAACACGGCTAAAAGCCATTTCAAGCAAAGTTTCAATTCTGAATGGTGGTCTTTCACCAGGGCGATACTGAGAGTATCTTCCACTCTGGAACGTGCGCAGATATACTATATATTATTTTTAAATGAATTAACTATGAAGCAACACAAATTAATTAAATAAAATTTACTTGCGCACGCCGGGATTTGAACCCGCGACCTTCGGATTCGTAGTCGAGAGCCTTACCCCTCGACCATGGAGGCCGATTTTAATCGAAACAATTTCGATTAAAATCTTTCTTCTGATTGAGCAGTTGAAAAACTATAGCGTAATGTCTTATTTTTTTCAGGTAAATTAATTTCACAAAGCTTTATAGCTAACAGTGGAATTAATTTTATGAAAGACTAGCTGTTGTCTACTCGGCCTCGCTTGGGTTTTTTTTTTTGCACAAAGTTAAGAAGTTGTGAATTATTGCTTGTCGTTTGGGTGCCATAATTAATTGACAGCGAAAGTAATGCCTTGTGATGACTATTACTATCTCTAAACAAATAAACGATTTGAAATTTTTATTTCATTCCAAACATTTATTTTTTCAAAATGTATCTAAATAAAAAAAAGTTCATAAGAAGGTACCTACTTGCGTTTTTCATTTTGAAAATATTCTACTCAAACAAATCTTCTTCTTTTGAATACGTAATATTTGGCTAACCAGAGCGATATACCTATGGTCTAACCTCAATTCAACATGGCGGGTTCATTGTTTTTCACACTAATTTTAAAACGTTATAGCAACAGTTTTACAGATTGGATTTCATTCAAACTAATCTCTAAACCTTCCCGGCACTAATAAAAACAAACTGTGCTATTTTCAGCGAAACCGGTGATTTAAACAGTAATTTTCAAGAAAATCGTGGACACACAGACAAACATTTCTTTTTATATATACAGAGATGAAGATAGTTGCATTGATCTATAAATTCTGCCCAGTGCAAATTTCGTCACGCGAGAGCTCACAACTCAAGAGTTTTGGCTGCTTCACAAGATATAAAGATTTTTTTTTGTTTCATGTTGTGCAAGATTTGAATACCAGGGAAATATTATGAAAGAATTAAAGTTTTAAATTGCATACTGGTTTTAGGAAAGTCAACTTTTTTGATTACATCAAACTTCATCCACGAATGCGAATCACCATCCAATTTCCCCTGGCGTAGAAACATTTCTCCATCTGCGGCTGGCGCTGCCTGTTATGACCACTTTTTGTAAGGGATAGTTTTTTGTAAAATACATCATATTATTATATACAATACTTAATACCCAGAACTAAAACTCGTGAATTAAGTATTGTGATTAAAAAAGTGCATATAAAACTTTTAATGTTAATTTCTAAACTTTGTGAAAAGTTAATAAGTGTTCCGAAAAAATAAACAAATCAATTGTTATATTCAAGACACTAAATATGGATGGATAGATCATGATTAGGCAGAACTTTGCACCCTAATTTATTTTTTATTTTTTATATGAATACCGCACAAGAGTCCCAAACTGCTCCCAACCGTCTGGAACCAGTAAGACTATGGCATTCCCAATTGAGGATTGTTGTGAGGCTGAAGATATTGGTGAGGGGAAGGAGAAGGGGAGAGGAAGGTGGGGAAAATGGGAAATGGGGAAATACCTGGCTATTCAGATCTGGTCACCAAACACGGCTAAAACGCCATTTCAAGCAACGTTTCAATTCTGAATGGTGGTCTTTCACCAGGGCGATACTGAGAGTATCTTCCACTCTGGAACGTGCGCAGATATACTATATATTATTTTTAAATGAATTAATTGTGAAAAAACACAAATTAATTAAATTAAAATTACTTGCGCACACCGGGATTTGAACCCGCGACCTTCGGATTCGTAGTCGAGAGCCTTACCCCTCGACCATGGAGGCAATCGTAATAATACAAAGATGGAAGCTTATACGGGATAACTTTGCACGTACAAATTCGGGTCGATTCACAAGATCATTTACAATATTTCTCTATAAAAGTATTTAACATCCTCCCTCTAGCAATAAAAAAAACTGATACAAAATTAACAGACTTCAAAAAAAGTATTAAGTTATGGATTATGGACACGGAAAGGAAGAATATAGATATGATGTTGCAATCGAACAGAGTTTAACGGTCACGGTATGTTTTCTCCTAGATTTTAGAATTTTTATTCATGTATTGCATTATAATTTTCCTCTATGAATATTGTAACATAATTACGAAAACTAAACATAATTAACAAACTCACAAAAAATTTAACCTAATTTATAATTCATATATAAAACCATGTACAATGTGATCTTAGAACGGGGTACCCCAGTAAGGTAACTTTTTTTGCAACTTTTGTAAAACATTATGAAATAAATAATAAATAAAAAAATACATGAAAATATTTGAAAAATAATGTTCGTAATTCTTTGGAAAAGTATGATATTTATAAAAATGACAGAATTCAATAGTCTCGGTAGCTCAATCTAGTTAAAGTTACACTCGCGACGGTAGATTTTTTTTATTTTTTGTGTCTTTTTCTATTTCATATTTTCATTCGAGTGGATAATTTCCTTAAAATCAGTTCGTTTTGTTGGCGTTTACTTGGACCAAAGTATGGATACTCAACTTGGCAATATGGTAAAGTCTAGTGTATTTTTTCTAAGACAATTGAAATCCATAAGAAGGTGTCTCCCAACAGATTCTGCTAAGACTCTGTTAAATGCTCTTATTGTCTCCAGACTGGACTACTACAATAGTTTGCATGCTGCTCTATAGAATGTACATTTGAACAGACAGCAAGGAGTGTTCAACGCATCAGCTTGTCTACTATGCGGTGTCACCAAATACTGTCATATCACTCCCCTTCTACGTAACTACCAATACTGATTTCGAGTCACAAAAAGAGTTTAGTTTAAAATCTGTCTTAATGTGGACAAGGCACTAAACGGGCTGGCAACATCATACTTGACTGATCTCTGCGTGAGGGACAATCTTATTCAGAGGCTGTGGTTGAACCCTCTCGTAAGAAACCTGCAAAATTCTGGGACAGAGATTTTAAAGTGCCGGGTCCACAACTTTTTAATGACCTTCCATTTGGCCTGATGTGAGAGAGCAATTTTGAAATCTAAAAACAAAAATAAAAAAAAAAATTCTTTTTAAAAGGGCCCACAACTTTTAATAAAAAAGTAAAACGTCATTGAGATGATTTTAATCAATAAGCGGCGCTATAGAAAAATTAACCAATTATTATATTATACATAATTAAAATTATAACGCCATTTACCCATAAGGATAAACACAGATAAGTGAATTCCGCAAAATTATCTCTTGGCACAATCTACTTCCGCTTCATTTCATAGGTTGTCTTGTATAAACTCCGATGAGCATCTTTGTTTCTAGTTCCTACCCCGGAAAATTATGTTATTTATATGGATTATTCAAGATACCGTGTTAAATAACTCGTTGATGCGAAATTAATTGAATTATTTACATAAATAGGTACCCATCTACAATTAACATAGCTTTGGTTGGCATTACCGAGTTGCCATTGGTTTTCAAACTATGTCCGTATCCTAGGGATAAGAGATTTACTTAATCAAGTAGACGGGTATGGCGACGCAGTAACGAAACTTGTCAAACTCTCGCTGAAGTTAAGCAAAATTCGCAGATGACAATTGCTGGCTGGAAATTAAAATAGTATATCCATAATTGAAGTTTATGAATGCAATTAATATGTTCAGATTAAATTAAATAATTTATAAAATTACCCATAAGATATTAGTTCTCCAATGAATACCATTGGAATTGTAGGCAGTGTATAGTTTTTCAAGTACAGGTATAATTTTCCATGTATTGCGTATTTGAAAATTTGGCATTTTATTATCATCTTCCGCTAGGTGTGGTCAATTAAATAAATACTTCAAAATACATTTTTAACGTAAATTTGCCGTATTTTTTAATAAACTTTTAATATATTAAATATGATTTGTTTTTCTTAGGATAGGCAAAGCTTTCAGCCTTTATGTACTGCGGGCCACTGTAATTTAGTATGGCCAGGCCAACTTGCAGAAATAAAAGTTTTTTGAAATGGTTTGAGTAATGAGTTGTTAATCCGAAAACTAGATTCTTCAGTCTCTAGAGATGGTCGGTATACCTGTCTCGGTTACTTGGAACCGTTTGCAAGGCAATATATTCAGAAATTTTGGAGGAACGGATTTTTTCTCCGAATTTCTTGAGCTACCCCCCAGGATACGAGAAATATTCAGAGGAATCAGTTCATTTGTCTCAGAATTTCTCTAGTCACACCGGATGGGATTTTTTTCTCACTTATTCTGTTGTAACCAGATCAGCTGTTATGGTTGCGTGTTCAGATCACGTTGGGGTCACCAATGTATTTATCACAGTATAGGTGGTGCATGCGGGATGGGTGCGTGTAGATGCCAATCGTAATATTAATTATCACGATGATTGGGATCGCGAATTGTGTTTTTAAGCTATGAAGGACCTGCGATTATTGCATCAGGAAAAGAACCGAGGGCAAGAAAGGGACTCGCTAATTCACTCACTGCACATGTAGTATTCACTTGTATTTCACTGGACATGTGGCGTTATGCTTGCGGTGACGAGGTTAAAGTTCAGCGGGGATTCGGATGGTTAGTGGAACTTGTGGTATCAGCGGTTTTAATTGTACTGAGGTGGTAGGTCAAAATGGGGGAAAGGGGGCAAGGGAGATGCACATAATCGTATGCAATTATTTGGAATCTAAGTAGGTGACAGATAATTACTAACTGGCGTGAAGAATAGCGTTTTATTGTAATCACAGAGTTATCACTTTAAATCCCTTTATTAGAACACTGTAACAATCTATTTAACGTATAACTTTATTAGGGGAGCGAGCTGTGTATTCGAGAACGCGGTGAAACAAAATGTCATGATACTTCACTTGTTAGCTCACAGCTGATCTATTGAATGTTGCCAGGAGTTTAATGTGGCCCTCGTATAATTATGATTAAATTGTTGGTTATAGTGCTTGGCTACAAAATCACAAATCAATCGATAAGATAGCTCGGTTAACCAACAGAAAGAATATATCGATTTTCGTCTTTTCATTTATAATCGCCATTGAATTATTATGAACATTCGGTAAATGTTACATTTTAATCTTAAGTTATTAAGACGTTACTGTTGTCCAGGAATTTGAATTTGAAGTAGTTTATGACTGCTGTGGATTTTATTATACTATAGACTTTCCTAAATACGCCTGTCTAAACCGACGAGAAATTTTCATTAAATTAGCTACGCTATTATTAGAGACGCAGCTGCGCGAGTAGCCGAGAAGTGGTGAGAAGGAAACACGCAACAAAAACGTAAAGGGAACAAGACGCAAGAACCGAAAAAAGAGAAGCCTTATCTGACTATATTGTATTTTATGACAGAGAGGCTCTTTATAGTACTGGGTTTGCTGATTTACAATTAATTCAACTTAACCTCATCAAATGACACAAAAACTTTTAACGCAGTTCTCTCAAAACTATGTTTTACTCATTGGAAAAGACGATATCTTGATAATTAATTAGCCGGTTGAGCTCAGTTTTGGAACATATCTTCAATATACTGTTTTTTAACGATCGTAATGCTGGAATTGAGTAGATCCCATTTTAAAATGGAGAAAAAATTCCTTTCCCGTATCTTCAGCCCCATAGTGGCCCTCCACAGGCTCCAGACGGTTGGGAGGAGGAGGACGGGTGGGACACTTGTGCGGAATTCACGAAAAAAAAAATTGCAAAAATTTACTCAATATTGTGGAGGGCCGTTTATTCAAAACAATCTAATCAAAAATATAAAACTACGTATTATATAAGTACGTAATTTATAATGAATTTGATTTAAGCATGTAATGTTCTTTGTTATATTGCGATATATCAAATTTACCATTATTCATTATTCTTTTATCAAAACTATTTCAAATTCTTCAAACGTTTATTGATAATATTCTTTTTTTTTATTCTATAATTTAACTAAAATTTCATCCTGTGAAACTTCTGCGAATACCGTAGAAATTCACCGACATATTGTCCATGATCGATCAGGTCTGCCAAACGTGAAATGTCCAAATAATATCTACACACGAGGCCAAATCCTCTCCGGCGTGGCCAATTTTGGGTAAACTTAATTAAGGCGTAACGTAGTTGGCTTCGGTCTACGCCGAACACTGGTCAGTGCCACGGCTACGGGGTTATGGGTCTACGAAGCTGCCACAGAGGACCGAATCAACACTTTAGTTGGCCAAAAATATTTGAGAAAAATGGAGGTATGCACACGCATTTTATTACTTGGGGGTTAGGACTTGAAAGAGGCAAATATTTATATGACGAAACTGACTCTAAACAAGAGGTTCACAACCTTATTTGTCTCACCGGAGAGGTAAGTCTCCCTCAACCGGCGCCACCCCCAAGACCTGGACAAATCTTATTCAATGAACGCGGGCAGCCCTGCTAAGTCATCAAACGTAGCAAACCACTTGGGGTGAACTATGGCAGAGGTGTTGATTATCCAAATAATGGATCACAAATTAAAAAAAAAAAATTGTATATCCGATAAGTCTTAATCCGTAGTATATTGCTGTTTTATTATAACTAACTAACTAACTAACTAACCATCACGCCGTTTCACCGCAAAGGTAGGCAGATAGGACAGATATATTATCTATATATATCTATCTATATCTTCCTCGGGCGTCCCCTCTTCTTCTTCCATTCATATTCGCGTCATATATTCCCTTGCACTATTTTCTTCGTTCATTCGCTTTACATGCCCAAACCATATAAGCGTCCCTTACCTAAGCTTACTCATTATCCTTACATCAGCTTGTATTCTTTGCGAATCTCAACAGGTTTATGGTTAAACCATATATTTGCCTCAGAAATCTCATTTCTACAGCATTCAGTTTACTTTCATCCTTTCTCTGCCAGTTCCATGCCTCACTGCCATTCATCAAGCTTTGTTGCTACTTGTATAATACCAGTATGTGCTGTGTGAAATTTATTGAGATTATATGTCTACCTTCTTTTTTCCTATTTTTTATAAGTAATTATTTTGGATGTTGTATTTCCTGTCTCATTTAATAATATCTTTTAAAATGTACATTTTGTAAAAAAGGGATAATTGAATTGAATTGAATCAGGGAATGGACTACTTGAGAACTCCTTAGTACCTACTTTTTGAAATAAACTATTTCATATTGAGTAAATATACTCGTACGGGATGAAAAAAAATACTATTACTTCATAAAAACATATAAAACGCGCGTCTTCACTGTGGGTAATATTTTTAACAATAATGGTTAGGATTTTGTCATTAGAAATTAGATATAATATTACGTAATCTGATTTTGAAATTTTTGGTCACTTAGTGTTGGGTTTTGAACGGCTGTGCTGCACGGTATTATAGTGCTGGGGGGATACGGTGTTAGGTTGAGCGGTGTACGGGTTCCGGTGTGTTGGTGCTAGTGGACTACTGGGCTCAGGAAGCGGGGACTTTGCTGCGGCTTATTTAAGCCCTAAGTTCGTTTGAACTACACAATATGTAGGAGTTTTGGTAAAAGCTTTGCGTGGGAGCATCACCATGATGAAATTATGAGTTAAAAAATAGGACTGACTGCTGATCGTCGGAAGTGCACTTAAAAAAAATAGCGGTCGTTTACAGATGAAAAGGGATTGAGGATTTAATGATAAAATTAAAGAAGAAGAAAAATTAATATATGTGATTGTGACTCTATACGGAGTCCGGATGCCCGGAGCTGGTAGGAATATGGATGAAGAAAGTAGCAGGGTATTCAAATCTTGTAACTAAGGTGGCTCCCTCATGGGTCGGTATGAATTTGATAATGCCCGCGTGCAGTAAAATTGTGGGTAATGTTGTGCGTTGTCTCGCCGCATGGACTCACAGATGGATCTGAAAATGTCAGTAATTTGTAGCCTGTTAGCTGTCAGTATTGTTGATTACTGTTTTGTTGTCCCGCGTTTAGTGTGTCGTCGGTCATTCAAGTAATGACGAGGTTGTGGAATTTTACATTTATTCAGAATTTGAGATATTATTTATGTGCCTAATTAATAAATTCGCAAGAATCTTTTAAAAGCTTTTTTTAACTAAAATAAATACGCTCTCGCTATCCCCACCGCATCATTTTCATTTTCATTCTAATTTTAATTTTCAGTTTAATTTTAATTAAATTTTCATTCTCATTTTCATTTTCATTTTCATTTTCATTTTCATTTTCATTTTCATTTTCATTTTCGTTTAATTTTAATTTTAATTTTAATTTTAATTTTAATTTTAATTTTAATTTTAATTTTAATTTTAATTTTAATTTTAATTTTAATTTTAATTTTAATTTTAATTTTAATTTTAATTTTAATTTTAATTTTAATTTTAATTTTAATTTTAATTTTAATTTTAATTTTAATTTTAATTTTAATTTTAATTTTAATTTTAATTTTAATTTTAATTTTAATTTTAATTTAAATTTAAATTTTAATTTTAATTTTAATTTTAATTTTAATTTTAATTTTAATTTTAATTTTAATTTTAATTTTAATTTTAATTTTAATTTTAATTTTAATTTTAATTTTAATTTTAATTTTGATTTTAATTTTAATTTTAATTTTAATTTTAATTTTAATTTTAATTTTAATTTTAATTTTAATTTTAATTTTAATTTTAATTTTAATTTTAATTTTAATTTTAATTTTAATTTTACTTTTAATTTTAATTTTAATTTTAATTTTAATTT